>JASSUY010052673.1:0-74677 GCA_032466535.1 Forpus xanthops | reverse complement strand
AGCATGCCTTCCAGGACAATCCGCTCCAAGATTTTGCCAGGCACAGAGGTGAGGCTGACTGGTCTGTAGTTCCCTGCCTCATCCATTTTCCCCTTCTTGAAAATGGGGGTTATATTTCCCTTTTTCCAGTTATCGGGAACTTCACCTGACTGCCTTGATTTTTCAAATATGATGGACAGTGGCTTAGCAACTTCATCAGCCAGCTCCTTCAGGACCCACAGAGGGATTTCATTAGGTCCCATGGACTTGTATACGTTCAGGTTCCAAAGATGGTCGCGAACCAGATCCTCTCCTACACTGGGTCCAAGGTCTTCATTCTCAGTGTCCCTGCATCTGCCTTCCAAGACTTGGGTGGCATGGTCAGAGCATTTTCCAGTGAAGACTGAGGCAAAGTCATTAAGAACCCCAGCCTTCTCCAAATCCAGGGTAGCCAGTTCTCCTGATAGCTTCCAGAGTGGGCCTACTTTGTCCCTAATCTGTTTTTTATTCACTACGTACCTATATAATCCCTTCCTGTTACCTTTAACATCCCTAGCCAATTTTAATTCTAACTGAGCCTTAGCTTTCCTAACCTGGTCCCTCGCTTCCCGCACAACATCCCTGTATTCTTCCCAGGCCATCTGTCCTTGCTTCCACCTTTTATAAGCCTCTTTTTTTCCTTCAGATTTTCCTCAGCAGCTCCTTATCCATCCAAGGAGGTCTCCTGGCCTTCCTGCAGTACTTCCTTCTAGTAGGGATGTATCGCTCCTGAACTTGCAGCAGGTGATCCTTGAATATCAACCAACAGTCTTGGGCTCCCCTGTCCTCTAGGGCTATATCCCATGGAATCTTACTGAGCAGGTTCCTGAAGAGGCCATAGTCTGCTCTCTTGAAGTCCAGGGCAGTGAGTTTGCTGTATGCCCTTCTCACTGTCCTGAGGATCTCGAATTCAATCGTCTCATGATTGCTGCAATCAAGGCTACCCTGGAGCGTCACATTTCCAACCAGCCCTTCCCTGTTGGTGAGGACGAAGTCGGCTCCTCTTTTGCTTGCAGATTGTCTTCCACACAATCGAGGAACTTCCTGGATTGCTTGTGCCAGTCTGTACTGTTCCTCCAACAGATGTCAGGGTGTTTGAAGTTCCCCATGAGAACAAGGGCCTGTGAGTGTGAGGCTATTCCTATCTGTCTACAGAGTGCTTCATCCACAGAGTCCTCTTGGTCAGGTGGCCTATAACAGGTCCCCACAATAATGTCTCTCATCACTGTTCTCCCTTTAACCCTGACAAACTCTCTGTCAATTGCTCACCTGTCCCCAGACAGAGTTCCATACTCTCCAGCCTATCCCTAACATAAACAGCAACTCCCCCTCCCTGCCAACTGGGCCTGTCTTTCCTAAACAGCCTGTAACCTTCCATTCCAACATACCAGTCATAGGAGCCATCCCACCATGTCTCCATGATACCTATGATATCATACCCCCATAGACATACACACATCTCTAATTCCTCTTGTTTGTTCCCCATGCTACAGGCATTTGTATAGAGGCATCTGAGCCGAGCTCCAATTAAAGCCAGCTCATTGGCTGGAGCACCTGCTCCATTTACTGTAGGTGCTGGCAAGTGACTTGGTGTGTTGGGATGGAACGATGCCCCCCTCCCCCAACACATCTAGTTTAAAGCATCTTTGACCAGCCTGGCAAGCCTCCTACCAAATCCACTCTTCCCTTTCTTTGTCAGACCAGCTCCACCAGCCCCCAGTAGACCCGGCCTACTAAATTGAGTCCTGTGTTCAAGATACTCAAACCCCTGACTATGGCACCACCCTTCTAACCACTTATTGGCCTGGTCAATCCTCCTAGCCTTTTTAAGGTCCTACCCTGTATCCTGGAGAACTGATGAAAAGACAATCTGAGCTCCAGAGCCCCTAACCACCTCTCCCAGAACTCTGTAGTCCTTTATATTTTCCAGGCTACTGCTGTCTATATCAGTAGCACCCACATGGACCATAAGAGTTGGGTAACAGTGGGACTGACTAGAGTAGGCTGTCTCTCTGCAACATCCCTGATCCGAGCCCCTGGTAGGCAACACACCTCCTCTGAGACGGGATCAGGCCGAGAAACAGGTGCCTCTGTGCCTTTCAGAGTAGAATCCCCCACCACTATGACCCGCCACTTTTTTCTGGCAGTACCAGTAGTGATCTTCTTTACCAGTGCATCAGCTAGCTGGTCATGATGTGAGTGTGGTTCCTCATCAGCCCCCTACAGGACAGCAAAGCTGTTCTGGGTGGGGACATCAGATTTAGGAGAAAGACCATTGCTTTTATTTGTCCTCTTCCTTCTTTTTTTATTGTTGTTTTATTTTGTTACTGTTTCCAAGCTTCCTTGCTTAGCGGCCTCCTTCTTTACTTCGTGAGCTACAGGGGATGCTTGGGGCCCCTGCACGGTTTGGGCCTTGAGCAAGCAGTCCTGCCTCCTCAGTGCTCCTGACACCTTTCAGCCTGTTGACAGTGTCCTGCAGCTCAACCCCTGCTGCAGGATTACCTCCAGCAGGGAGCACTAAATGCAGCCCTGCCCATTGTTTCAAGGGTTAAAATATCATGGCACGTTATATATACATTTCTAGCAAAGGCCAGAGGGGTACTAGTCCCATTTTATAATCACTGTGACATTTATGGAACTTCTGCCTCTTTATGGTTCTGTGGCTTCTCTCATTCAGGGAGGCCATAATGAAAAAAGGTCAAAATAGATGTCAGCCCAAGCAATTATGAAAGAGAGAACTTGGACATGACCCTGAGATTAGAAATGGTGACCTGTCACAGTAACAGGGGAAAACCTGCCATGCTGCCTTTTTGTCAAGTACAAACTACCATGGCAGTCTTAAAACGTACTGTCATTTATTTGCATTTTAATCTCTTTCACCTCTAATATTGGGTTTTCATTCTCATCTTCTCTCTTCTGCCATAAGCAGATGGCTCAGATGGCAGGAAATAGCCATAAAGTTTAGAATACCCACATCTCCTTCAAAGAAAGGTCTTGGGAAAATGGATCAAAAACATATTTGTCTGGATGTGAGGGGCAGAAATAATACTAAGCAAATTATGGCTTGATTCTTGGTACTGTAGGAAATATTCTAGAGTTCCTTTAAGGTCAAAGAGGGTCAAAACCCTATTTGGAGGGTTAGGAACAGGAAAAGAACCTGAACAAAACAGGATTTGGAATTGAAATGTTCCCTGTATTTTTTTAATTTTTATATATTTAAGGTTTAGTCGCAGTAATGTAACAAAAATTCTTGCTATTTTTGTTTATTCACACAGGCAGTATTTTTCACTTTGATATTTTAACATACCTGATTTGAATTAAGCATGTCAGTCTTAGAAATTAATTCTTTTTGTAGGGAAGCATTGTCTCTTCAGTAAAGGTTTTCTTTCACAGTTGACCATCTGTGGAAAGAATATTGTGGGAGAGATATAATTTTCACTAATAAGGCATGAGAGCCATGCTAGCAAAATTCAGGGATGGAGTGTTAAACTGGGCCATGAATCAAGGATTTAGCAGCAACACAGCCAGTTCTTACTAAGGAATGTGATTTTCACATGTCATTTTTTAGCTTGCCACTCTTTAGCCAAAAAAAGGAGCATATTCTCAAAGGTGACCAGCCCCCAAAACTGTCTTATGACAAGTAGCAATGCTTTCACTTTCTAGAGTTGTCCTTTTTCATTGGGATAAAAGTTTTAATTTCTTTACTATTCATCAAGTTAAAATGTTTAGTTATTGCACTCTTTCCACGCAGCCTGGAACATCGTTATAGCATTTTTAACAGGTTTTATGGTGGTTGCACCTCAATAGTTTCTCCTTTGCCTCCAGGCTATTCCTGTTGGAATCTTCTCTATCTCAACAGTAGAAAAGTCCCTTTCGACATACGTACATGCTTTCTGTAAACAGCCAATATTTGTTATTCAGAATGGCAGATATTTCACTGTACCTTTTTTACATATGGAAATTAATACAGTAATGTTCACATTGTGTTCTGATTTCCTAACTACCTTGTCCTCAAAGCTATGAATAAGATTAGATCTTCCCCCTCCCACTTTGCTCTGTCAAGTCTGTGGTTATTCCAAAAGGTGTGGCGTCATTACAGAAGTCCTGTTTGCTGAAAAATAAATATCTGGAGATCAGGCATTTAGGAGTGATACACTTGCTAAACTTAAACTCAGTCCTCTGTGACTGCCTGTAATTAGTATCATTTTTTGCTTCATTCTTGAATAGCTGATATGCCAGCAATAAGAAGTAGAGGAAAATCTACCCACTGTTACAGAAATCAAACTTGAAAATATGAGCTAGATCTAATGAAAGGTTAGAGAAAAACCTTAATGGAAAAGTTATATTCATTACATTATTGTCAATGTTCTGCCATTTTATTGTGTTCTTCTCTAGCTTTTACTATGATAAATCTAAAAATTACTATTAAAGGAAAAGGGCCTTTTTGCTCTGCAGTGCTGTTGAAAAGGAGTCAGTCTGTTGTTTGTGCAATCTACTGCTTGTGAGGCTTCATGTATGAAAACATACTGCTAAATAAATAATAGGGGAAAACTTTCTACTGTTACTAAAGGAAAGAAAGATTATTAAAAAAAAAATCATAATTCTCTTCTCAATGTTTTGTGTCATTATATTTCACAGGGCCTCAAATTTTGTCCAATGCACATATCTATGTGAGAGTATTGAAAATGATGCCAAGATCCCAGTATCTGTGTCAAAATTGTTGCTCAGTTGCAAACATGTTTCACAAATATAAAGTCACTTCCTGTTTGTACCAGCTGTATTTTTGACTGCATCTGCCTTCTTTCAGTGTGTCACTGAAACAATGGTTGGGATATGTCTGTATGATGCCGTTGGAGCAAATTCTTCTTCTCATATTTCCTATCATGTAAAAAAAACAGAAATAAGTATTTACACCAATAACATTTTGAACCTACATTTGTCAGTGTGGACATTGCATGTGGATTTAGATGAGATTCAGAGCATATGTATTGTACTCTTTTCAGAATTTAAAATCAGCAAATACAAGACCCGATGATATGTGGAGAACGTCTTAAAATTGCTGCCCTTACAATGTGCTTCTAAGCTTTCACAGGAGCAGGTTGTATAAATAGGCATCCTTCCCAGTTGCATTGTGAGTCTGAATATACATTCAGAACATTCATTATGATTTTTGGCTGGTGTTCAGTGAATCATGGGATGCTCCCATCACACAAGAGTAAAAACAGAAATACGTTGTGTCTTTCCAAACCTGCTGGGAACAAAGTATGGCTACTGAAAATGCATATGCAAACATGCATGTAAGGACAGAATCCTAATTTTTATAAAAGTGAATAAATGCCATAAGTAATCACATAAGACAATCACAGAATGGCTTAGGTTGGAAGGGACCTTAAAGATTATCCAGTTTCAACCCCCCTTGACACGGGCAGGGGCACCCTCCACTAGAGCAGGTTGCTCAAAGCCCCATTCAACCTGGCCTTGAACACTGCCAGGCATGTGGCAGCGACAACTTCTTGAAGCAATCTGTTCAGTGCCTCACCACCCTTATAGGGAAGAAATAATTTTGATTGGTTGTTTTATTTTATAACTAATATCCTTTTAAAATGTGTATTTCTGCATGGACTTGCATAAAGAGATGGCAGTGAAAAGTTCTTTTACTGTTCCACTAATTTGATTCCTACCCCCTATTAACTGGGAACAAAATAGGGGAAAAAAAAAAGACAAAGGTTCTCTGGTATTGAATAATTACAGTGCAGGTAAATGAATAGTGTGTGGGGAGTTGTTAATTATAAATTGGAGAAAATTATCTTGCAATTTCTTGGATGTATCTGTATAAAACAAAGGATAATAACTTCCTCTTTTACACTAAAAGAAGTTATGTTTGCTAAGAAATCAGTCAAATGGGTGCAATTTTTTTCTTGAAAGCTAATTCTGATTTGAATCCCTCATCTTAAACACCTTTTTCAAAGCAAACCTTCTACCCCAAATATGCAAGTTAGCTGGCACTTTTCCAAGATTGGATTCACCCATGCTGATGTGAAATCCATCTTTTCACAGTATGTATTTGTATTATCACTAGGGGAACAGAAAGATACAATGAACGTAGTAATCCTATATTCATAAGGTCTTAAATGAAATAGAGAGTGGTTCATAACAGCCAGCTTTTTACAAGCAGCATAACATTTTAGTCTTTATGAAACAACACAAGTCCTGTGAAGTAACAAATAATTATAGTGTGGAGAGAAATGGCAATATGCCTTTCATATATGAGGCATGTACGAAAAACTCAGTAAAATATTTTCTTTCCCAATGCAGATAAATTATAAATTCAAAAGGCAGTACCAGCACAATAGTAATATTAAGTGGTAAGGCAGCTCTCCAAAGTTGGAGTTGGCTGAGAGGTGAAACCAAAGAGGGCATCAGATTGGCATGCTGACTTAGCCTTGCATAAGATGATGAAGACTGCAGAAAGTGAGGGTAAGATGCCTGAACCCAGGTAGCACAAAGCCTTGCTGCTCTCTTTTCCTGAGCATGTCTTTGCAGATTGTTTTGGTAATGACATTAGTGTTGGCTGGGAATGCAGAAAAAGGAATCACATCGCTTGTCAGATATGACTGTCAGCATAATGTTTGATGAAGACTTAGCCATGTTGAAAAGAACTGCCTCATCACCTTTGCCTCTGCTGCCTGAATGCAAGTTTGATGGAAGGAAAAGAAAAAAAAAAAAAAAAACACAAAAAAAATTCCAAACTTGATGAATTTATCATGTCTACAATGGCTTTGTGATAAGTCTGTCAGTAACTGTGGTGGATAAATGAACTACTGCACTAGTCAGCTTCAATGGATATAGGTGAGAGCTGGAGAAGAGAGGCTGTTGCATCAATATTCAATGCAATATTCAATGCTATATTCAACTCCCTTAGCTGGTTGCAGGAGCTAGTTCAGTAATCAATGCAGGGAAGTAAAAGGTAAGAGAGTCTATGGAGAGCCCATTAAGAAGGTAACGGAAAGACTCTACCTGAAAGTACAGGAGTGACTGGTAAAAACCATGGTTGGAAAAACACCACTGGAACGGCATAGAACGCAGTCAAGTACTGATACTGTGTCTGGGACTTCTGAGTATTGGCACGGTGAAAGTACACTGTGGAAACTGTGTACTCCATTGGGGAAGAGAATTTCATGGTCTTTTTACAAAGATATTTTTGTTAAGAGACCTCTATGTGTGGATTGCAAAATAAAAGGAGGAAGTCTATACAATAAGGCATCAATTACAAAGCCTGTTGATGAAGCTTTCAAGTTTTATTTTGGTTTTAGTGCATTCTAATTCATATCGTGAATCCACTGAAACTACCTACTGCTTGCTTTAAAAACATGGAAGAAGCTAAGTAGAGAAGTTATCATGGGCTATTATGTGTCATAATTCTGAATACAAGTTTATCAGTGGTGTTAGATGGCACCACACTATTTTTTTTAGTGGTTTATTCAATGAACAACAATCTTAGTCTATGGTAATGCCATTGACCTTGACCCTCTTAGAAGGTTTACCTTTGGCTCAGAACATACGTTTCACCTTGCAGTCATTTACACCCAAGCAAACCATCTCAAGCTGAGAGTGTTGCACAAATTGTTTATCTTAATGTTTATCTGACAAATGTTTACAATGGCTGGGAAGGGAAATCACAGTGAAGATAAACAGTTGATCAGAGATTCTAAATACAATAGCACTTTTTTTCTTTTTATAATTAACAGAAAATCTTACAGTTGAGTTGAACATATGACCAAGGAAATCTACGGAGATATTTTCAAATGCTCAGATTTCTGATACGCAATGAAGAGCCATTTCTTCATCTTCCCTTTTCTCCCTCACCACCTGTTATCTCCCAAATACAGTAGTTAGTCAAACCTCAAGATATGAGTGACTGAAGAGGTTTTGTAGAATAGCAGAGAGCAAATGAGCAAATGACATTTTTCAGGACTATTTTGAAGTAAGAAAATACATTAAAAAATAAAAAAAAAAGTACAAAAAACGTATAAAGAACATGACAGAAAGTCTGAGTAGGTTGCCAATGTCCTCTCTTCAATAGAGCTAAATAACCACAGATTCACTCATTAACTGAATGAATCAGAGCAAACTATGTCAGCAGTGAGAAGAGCAAAAATCTGCAAGACATATTAAAACATGCAGAGAAATGATCTCATTGCCTCCACCCAAGGTAAAGTTAAGGCTTGTAAACATCCTGAGAACACTAGGCATGACAGGGAAGAAGGTGAAGTGAAATATTTCCTTTTAGACATAGATCTTCCTGCTGTGCTCTGTAGCTTCATTGTCTTTAAGAATGGATTCCCACAGTGTGAGCTGCATGACTCTACTTTAGTTCAATGCACAAAACTGAGACACTATGGAAAAGAAGCAGGCTGCAGCTCAGTGCTGCTGTAGCATGTGGTACCAGTTCTCTGATTGCTGTATTGTCTGTCTCCTCTCCATAGACCCTAAGCAATTAATTGTGTTTTATCCAGCAGTCATTCCTGTTGCTGTACTACAATGTCTCTGCTGTTGTTATGTATCTTGGTACTGACAATTTAAATGAGAGCAGAAAACTGCTGCCAGTTTTTTTATATGAAGGACATTGGCCCAGAAAGGGCAAGGGTACAATGTGAAACCTTTAATAAACTTGGTCTATGTGGTCTGGCTTGGATCTGAATTCAGAATTTTCTTTGGGCATGCTGACAATCCAATTAATCTTTTCTATTCACCAGCTATTCCAGATGTCAGTAATGACTGCTGGGCTTTCTTGGTTCTGTGTACAAAACATAGGGCCATGTTACAAAATAAAAAGTATTTGTAGGTATGTTTGATGCTAGTTATCCTAAAGAGTAAAGTATACCCTGAGTATTGGTTTTGATTTTCTTTTTGTTTTGAGACTTGATGAAGTGTCAGGATTTAAGTCTTGTAATTAGACAAGGTGGAGATGGTATTTTGAATTATTTATGCAGTGCTCTTTAAAAAGTTAGATAAAAAATTAGCTGACAGCTTGCTTATATTCAGAGAGGTAGGTAAGATTATTTTTTTTGATGACAGCACTGAAGCTTCATTAAAATTTCTTAATTAAACTGGTGCAACTGAAAGAAAAAGGCAGCATGTGATTGTGTGTATCTGTGCTTGTGTGAGAATAGTACAGTACATTACAAAGCTAACATTTTGTCTAAGAGCACAACAAAAAAATAGTAATTGTGCATCAGCTAGGTACATAATCCAGGGAGATAATCCATTTAAAGTAAGTAATGGATTGAGCACCTTCAGGCAGTGCTTACATTGCATGTTTTGTCTGAAGGAAGGTGAGAGCCACATGAAAAGCTAAGGTTATACTAATGGCTGTCAGTGAAGCAAAGACAGAGATCCAAGTAAACCCTTTTTCAAGTTTCTAAGAAAGTATGTGTGCTTTTGCAGATCCTGTAAAAAATGCAGTAGAAACTATATGTGTTGAATATGCATATAACATGTTTACATATGTACCTGGACAGCTTTTGCGATTACTTAGGCCCTGAGCCTTCCAGTTTTTATGTACTGCTTAACTTCAGCATGTGAATCATTTTTGCACATCAAAGGATTATGAAAGTCCACAAAAGAAGAGTATAGGTGTTGCACCAGTGGCCATACTGATAAAAAGTAATCCTATACAAGCATACTGCTTTCTGACTACGTTATACTGGCTTTGAAAATTCACCCTCATGGGGATAATCTTGGATTTGCAGAAGGCAAGAAAAGATTGACATCTGTAGCTGTGCATAACAGCTTTTCTGGCATGATTAATGGAAAGAGGTCAGCTATGAATATGACATGATGACAAAATCTAATCAGTATGACCACACATAGGCATAACATATGAAAAAATAAAGAACTCAGATTGGAGACTTTGAACACTATTGGAAAACATGCATAAATATTACATTAGTAAAAATACAAGCCTCTTGTCAGTTAACAGTCATTTCATGTTCATTCATTCACTTCTGGAATGAAACATTTTAGAAGTACTTGTGGAAAAATATAAATATGATATATCCCTGTTTCATAAATTTGTTATAGAGTTTAGGAAACCAGCAGATTTATGCATATAAAAGTAACTGCAGTGCTTGTTAAAGTGAAGTTTGTGTTGCAAACAGATGTGTTCATTTTTGTCCTACAAGTTTGTAAACAGCTCCATCTTCAGGCATCATTCACTGTGCTAAGGAAAAGCAGGCAACAATTTTATCTACCACATGCTTTCAAAGACCTGTTAGCATTTTACCACTTACACCAGATTTTATCACTTACAGCAATGTAATTGTCTCATATGACCACTTCCCACATACAGTTAAATTGAAAAAAAATCACTGGGATTGAACCAAGTGTCTAACAAATTAATCCTGTTAGGTCAATGGCAGAGTAGATGTACAAGAGTACTTTGATATATCTAAATATTTCATATCTATAATTTAGTATCTCTAAATTAGACTGAAACTGCATTGCAACTGCTGTAATGTCTTTCTTTCAACAGACAGACCCCAAAGTGCTGAAGTCAAATTTCTAAAGCGTGTATGTGACTAAACAAAAATTAATGAAGTGAGAGAGGCAGCACTGAGAAAATGTTAACATGCAGGAGATGAAATACCTACAAATCTTGGGGAGGGTTTATCTCCTGAAATCAGCCCTGCAGAGTGGCCTTTTCACTGTCATTCAGCATGAGAATGAAAGATGTAATTTCATATGCTGGCAAGAGTGTAAATGAGGTGCTCCTTGGATACTGAAAAAAGTGTAATTCTGTCCGATGAGTGTTTCTTTTCAGTGCCTGAATAAACCACAGAAATGGATCTAGGAATAGATTTATTTTAATTTTTTTTCTGCAATATATTTGAAATAATTGATTTTATTAATTTGAAAACACTTTGGAATATACCTCTAGCGTCTCTAGAAGGGATTCTGTTTGCATAACAGGATATTTGGTAATGCATAATATGCTAATTTCTAGAATGCCAAACTAAACTGAATACTGAATATATTAGCCTCCAAATATCAGTATGTTTGGCATTTTAAATGGTCTTTTGTCTTCACAATTATTTTCTACTAATCCTGTTGATCAGATTACTGTTATTCTGAAGTTTTATACGTGTATTAAATAGACATATGTGATCTGCTTCTCTGTGTGTGTGTGTAGGTATACATGAAAGGTCCTTTTGTACAAGTTGTCATTTTCGCCACCAAACAGACATAAGACAGATAAAGACCCATTCCATAAAACTATCACTAGCTCTTTTAGAAGATATAAGCAGGTGTCATTTTTTTACTTGGTTAAAAGATTGGGGGTTTTTCTCATTCAATTGTAAGTTTTAAACCTAAAAACTATCAGTAAAGTTTTATAAATGCTTGTTAATAATGTTTTACAATAAATACACCAAGAATTCATCCAACAATTTATTTGACAAGTAGCTGTAACTCTGCTAACATATACACCTTAAAATTATACTCACTGATTAAATTTGACCAAATTTGACCAAATTTATAAAGCAATGTAATTTGACCAGAGCTTTTGTACTTAAGGCAAGTTTTTGGTGTCTGTTTCCTATCCATTTGAAAACTGGCTATCTAAGAACCTCAGTCTATTTAATGCTTTTCTGAACTGGTCATAATACCACTGGGTTTACCTGAAGTAAGTGGGGTTTTAATTTTAACTTTTCATCTCTCTGTGCCTGAAGATACATTTATGCTGCAGAAGATACTAGAGGTAGCAAAGACCTAATTAGCTTAGGCTTAAAGGTGATAAGTTTGCCTTAGGTCTTTATTCTGAGTAATACAAAGGAATCCATGTGAGTGTAAATGCATTCATAGTTGTACATTTATTCAGTTGAACACTGAAGAAATATGCAACCTTTGATGGGAGGAGGCAGAGAAAGAATGAAAAGCAGACTTGTAAAAGTGCATTGAGTTCATTCATTTTAGTTCCCACTGTATGAAAATTACTCATATTTTAATATTATTTTCTGATATGTCGATAGAAGCTGTATGCAAAAAAAATAGTATGAAATCTTGAATTTTGTACAGAATATCTATGTAGTGAAGTAAATGGAGTTGAAAGCAAGCCATTATTGCTACAGAAATACTTAAGAGAAATAAGTGGAAGTTGTTTGTTGACATTTTTAACTATTTCACCAAAGTCTAGGTCATTACCTTTAGATTTCTCTGGAGCTTGATTAAACTCTTCAATAACTGGGAAAACAAAAGATGATACACAAGACACATGCATTGCTTCTCTAAAACCAATAATGCACAAAGAAACACTTCATTTCTTAAGGGTTCTAGTTTTACCATCTCTATCCATACATGGCCACTCTTAATAAATTAATGGAACTATTTTTAATCTGAAAATGGGAACATTTTTGTATAGCTTACTAAACAAATGTGCTCTATTTCCCACGCACACCACACCCCAAAATACTGTATCTACTCTGTGCCAAAAGCCAAGGAAACTGAGTGTTTATAAGGAAGTACTACAGAAGGTACAGGATATGGACCCAATAATCTGTATGCAAATTCAATACATGCCTAGAGATATCATTCCAAAACCTAGTACAGTGAAATCCTGCTTTCTCTGAAGCCTGTAAATTTCCATTTACTTAAATGGAGCCTGGATTTACTGTGTATAATTTTCTTGCTTGGATTATAGAAATTCTAACCAAAGTGATAGAATTGTGGAGGATGAAAGTATTTCTACATTGATGATATAAATAAAGCATTTATTTGACAGGTGGATATGTAGTGATGTGTTTTGTGGTTTGTTTGGGGGGTGGGGTTCTATAAACTTTCGTTTTCCTATGGAGCCTACAGGACTTTTATAAAAGGTGATGGTAAAATTGTATTAGTTTTTATTAGAATAAATATTGTATAATTATTAGAGTTTATTGGAGTTTAGTTAAAATATTGGAGTTTAGTTAAGTTACTTCAATAAGAAAAGCAAATTCATTGTAGTCATTAGAAAAGGATACTCATAGTGTATAGATTATACATATAACTAGCACTAGATTGTTCTTCTGGGGAGTATCCCCTAGCTTCTCCATCACTCATCTGCTTTTAATTGGGTGGACAAATAAAAACCATTGTGGTAGAGTTGCTAAACCGGTTAGTTAATTCTCTGTAGAGTGCTTCAAATATAGCATTGCAGATATGTGTTGTAACATTATTGTCACAATATGGGATGGGTTCCCCAGCAAGCCAGCTGTCACATACCAGAAATAATTCTGCAGTGCCACACAAATCTGTGGCCTCATGATCATTTAGGAAGACGGATTCATCAATCAAAGCAACAAAGCAATTTCTTATGACAGGCAAAACTTTTTCACATGAGAAGTCAGTTCCTCAAAAAATCTTTCTTTAAAAAAAATTGAAAAGGCAAAAACTTTTTTTGTGGAATTATGGTGTAACTCATACAGTTTCTGTAAATTTTTATATTATAGAATCATAGAATCATAGAATAGTTAGAGTTGGAAAGGACCTTAAGATCATCTAGTTCCAACACCCCTGCTATGGGCAGGGACACCTCACACTAAACCATGTCACCCAAGGCTATGTCCAACCGAGCCTTGAACACTGCCAGTGATGGAGGATTCACAAGTTCCCTGGGCAACACATTCCAGTGCCTCACCACCCTTACAGGAAAGAATTTCCTCCCAATAACCAATCTAAACATCCCCTGTTTAAGTTTGAACCTGTTATCCCTTGTCCTATCGCTACAGTCCCTCATGAAGAGTCCCTCCCCAGCATCCCTATAGGCCCGATTCAGATACTGAAATGCTGCTATGAGGTCTCCACAGAGTCTTCTCTTCTCCAGGCTGAACAGCCCCAACTCTTTCATCCTATCTTCATAGGGGAGGTGCTCCAGTCCCCTGATCATCCTCGTGGCCCTCCTCTGGACTTGTTCGAACAGTTCCATGTCCTTTTTATGTTGAGGACACCAGAACTGCCCACAGTATTCCAAGTGAGGTCTCACGAGAGCAGAGTAGAGGAGTCGGATCAACTCCCTCATTCTGCTGGTCACACTCCTTTTGATGCAGCCCAGGATATGGTTGGCTTTCTGAGCTGCAAGAGCATACTGCCGCCTCATGTTCATTTTCTCGTCGACCAATATATCAATGTGTCTCTTAAGTTACTGTCCTAATCATATATTTCCAAGTAATAAAAGTTGTGGGTTTGGTGAATATTGTTCTAAATTTATTATTTTTTGTGAATTATTCTAAAATAATCTGAATATTCTTCCATATTATTTGATTTTTTTTTTTATGAAAGTGGGATATAACTCTTCTGTATGCCCTTCACATGAGAATCTAGAGGGGAAAAGGATCACCAAAGTGGCTTTCGGCTATCTCAGACCAGAAGCTGCTAATCCTAAACTGGGCTTCCATATATAACTATAGGAAGATTTTGACCTATGTCAGCATACAGCTTGGGTTTATTTGAAAATCTTTAATTTAGAATATTCTGACTGAAGGAATTGCTTAGATCAAAGGGTCAGGGTTGAACACAGCTCTAATTCAGATTATTGCTAGAGCTCAGAATTACTGAAGACCTGCAGTCTTTGGCAGGAGATGTGTTTAATTCCATAATTTTGCAGATATTCTTTTGTAGTCCTCTGTTTTGCTTACTTGCCTTCTCTTTTATTCTCATTAATAAAGTCAGAGGTAGAAACTCCCTCGAACACTCTGTCCATAGGCTTGCACAGTTGACAGTATTCCTTTATAAATCATCTCTCTGTGTAAGCTTTCTTTTTGGTTCCTTGAAAGGGGTTTTCCAGCCTGTCTGGTGACGCATGTGGCACGTTGCCAAGCAATAATGGAAATGAACCCATCAACTCATGGTTCTCTTCCCAGGATAATCTGCTGCCCCATCTGCGTGTTTGCAGCAAACTTCTGCAACATCTGCCCAATGGTTATTATACAATCCATTTAATATATTCTAGAGGAGCCATAACCACCGCTGTGCCTAGATGGGATACCAATAAGGCCTCTGCAGACATGCCAGAGCAGCCTCTCCAGGGGACTGAATTCAAGCCAGATTCACCATAGTCAGTTAAGTACACATTCCTTTGGTACATGTGTGGCTAATCTACTTTTAATTGAGCTCCATTGTTTTCATATATTTAGTAAACAAACGTGCATAGGTGCAAAAGCTGCTGCTTGTTGACAACACAAACAGTATGCAGCTTGCTGGAGCTTTGGACAGGCATCCTTGGCAGTAGATGTGGTAAAGCGTATTTAATGTGCAGACATATTTCTTTGTGCTTTTTGCCTTTTTCTGGGTTTGGGTTTTTTTTTTTTTAACATTTCCTGGATCTTTGTGTCCCAGTGGCCTATTCTGTGTGATTATCACAGCTGAGTGTAGGTGCAAACACAAGGTCTTGCTCCACACAGAGACATCTGTGTGCCAGCATTGTTATAGGATATGAACTGGGTTTTGTTTTGGTTTGATCTCCCTTTTTTGATTAATATTGAACTCCTTTAGGCTGGGCTAAAAAGGCAGGGTTCTGCCGCCGTGATGACTCTTTTATTGCCTTACTGGGAACAGCGACATGTCATTCACTTTTCACCTGCTTTTAAAAGACCAAGCATGCTGTATTTTACTCTCCCTATTGTTATTCAATATTCAGCATGTGATATTTAGAGAAACCTTGACATCTTTGCTTGGTGTATTAAATAACTGCTGACTGCCAAAAGAATAGGACAGTTCCAAAACAAAGTTCAGTCATCTACTTCCCTTTCTTGGAGATGTTTTTAATTTGCTTTGTATTGCCCGTAAGGTGCCCTGGGAAGAAATGTCCACATCAGGGCCAATTCCTTGTTCCTGCTACTGAGGGATGAGAGATGTTTGGGGTCGTTGCTGGATCAGCACTTTGCTTGAATCCATCAAATATCCCCTGGAAGCACAGGGAAAGTGCCCAAGAGCCATTCACCTTCCTACCAAGACTAAACCTGCTTCCACTTTGGCACTGCAAGAAGGATAGTGTGGATTGTTGGCAGACAGTGGTTTCTTCAGTCCTTCCCTGGAGAGCAGTGCAAAAGGTTTCTACTGGCTGAATAATCTTTGCTAGTACACATTTCTAGATGGCAGCTCTTCTCCTGGCATGTGGTTATGTATCTGTAATCAACACCATTGTGCTTAATATACCCCAGTATTATATTCCTGACTGGGAATGCTCTCAGCCCGTCCTCTTTGTGGTGGGGGATGCTGCATCCTTTTATCTGGATGCTGTCCTTCATCTTACCGAAGTCTCAAAGTGACATCTAGTGGAATACCTAGCCTCCGTGGGGAAATTTAATTAAACCACAGTCCCTTTATACCAGCACAAATATTGTGAAGGAAAACAACTCAACTCCTTTGACATTTTTACAAATAGGTTCAGTGGAAACTGCTGTGTTTACTTTAACTGACATTTGTTTTTTCAGTCAATTATCCCTCAGCCTTTTTTTCTTCCATAATTTATTACATGCAGCTCAGCCATAATAGTAAATACAAAGTTGTTTCCCCTTTCTGTTGTTGTCTTGCAGACTGCACTATGAACAAATGAAATAAAAATGAGCCTCCGTAATCCCCCTTGCTTTCCCATCTCAGTGTTAGCTTCTATTTATTATGGATGCTATCAGTCTCATACGGAGCAGAGCTTAATCCCAAATGTGAACAGATGAATAGTCTGCAACTCTAGTATTTTCTATCTCATGGATGGGTCCTGCTCTAAAGACACTAAAGACACTGAGAGTTTTGGTTTTGTTTTACTTCAGTGGTCGTTGGAGCAAGCCCTTTAAACATGAGACTTAAACACAGCTTTTAGCCAGATGGCATCTTTCTGACTTGTTACTCTATCTGAAGTAAAAGACAAACACTTCACCTTGATGCAGTTCTTCACCTCTCACTTGCAAATTTGTTCAAGAATTTCAGCAAATCCTTCGAACACTCCAAAGAATATCTACCTCAAAACCCAATTTATAAAATGAGGGCTCTTATAATGGGGGTGGAATCAGAAAGCAGGACCTCTGCGGGGATTGCCATTGACTTCAATGCTTGTAGCCAGAGCTGCAATGACAAATTATATTTCTAATTCTTCAATCAAAAGCTGCCAGAATAGAGAAAGAAAATGACTTTTTTTTTTTCTTTTTCTTGCTATTTAAGTATTAAAATGCTATGTTTGCAAGGGCAGAGCATGTTCCTCACAACTCGTAGGTATTGCAGCATCTGCGCATTAAGCCATTCAAGAAAAAACAGAGAAACAACAGAGCATACTGTACACTCATTTAATCCACCAAGTACCATCATGCTGCTACTTTTCTTTGTGTACAAAATGATTTTGATCTTTTAAGAAGTTTCATCAAAGTGAACTAAAATCTTCAGAGGGTCGGTTTGTCTGGAAGTGCTTCCATATTCTGAACAATTTAAATCCTACCAGTTGAAAGCTATTTTTCTTCCTTTATTCTTCATAAAGAGCAAAAGGAGCACCTCGAGAGCTACATAGAGTTTTATATTCCATCTGGGAAGCTCATCAGCCATCCACAGAAACGATGTTATTTAAAGTAATGGTAAATAAAGATGTGAACGTTTGGAAAGCTGAATCCACTGGAAAGGAGTTATTTTTCAAAGTCATTTGCAATATGGCTTTTTGCTAATAACACAGTGAACCTGTGACGTATCTGATGATTCTATAAAAATCCTTTAAGTTCAGTCTCCCAAATAATCAGGCAAACAGGAGGACAAAGTAAGGAAGGAGGAAGGAAAAGAGATAGGAAACCAATATAAAAATCAGCGTCATTTTATAAGGACATAACAGTGTTAATCTTTTAATTCCTTGTGATTTAAAGTTCATGTGCATCTAGCTTAGAAATGCTTCTTTCCCCTAAAATACTTTGCACAAAAATATTTAGAAAATCAAGTAAGGAAGAGGGATTTCTTTTTATCAGCTTGAAGAACTGTTTAATTCATAGAAGTGTTAAGTGGGATATGCTGGGAAATGCTCTTCAGATGACAGTTGTCCATGTGGGCCATAGATTTACTTTGATTTCTGCAATAAGTTCCACAGATGTCAATGGAAGGGGCTTGGTATGTCTCTTGGAGAAGCCGAAAAAGGCAAAGAAAAGGAAAACTAAAACTTGAACTAAAAATGTGTTATGGATTTACTTCACTGTCTTTCCTATGAGTCTGTTTTTCCTGGTCTGATACAAAACCTGTTTCGTACCAGGAATGGATGAAGAACTCCTTTTAGTCTTGACTGACTCTGGTGAGACTTAAAAGAAATCCTTTAACTTACATTATCTTAAAACCAAAGCAGAAGACTAATTGAGGCATGTATATTTAAGTATGTAACACATGATACATGCGGTCGCACCTTTGCTAGTGTGAACTCCAAAATCAACTTTTTAACCAGAGAGGTAGGCAAAAGGTATGAGCGCAACCCAACACACCGGTGAAAGCCTGAGCAGATAGTTCTGCTCAAAGGAAAGAAGGGAAGAAGCCCAAAGGCTAAGGTGGTCATCCAGGGTAGAACACAGAAGTAGAGCACTCAAAAAGAAATCATTAGTCTGCATTACCGTGTTTCATTTGATGCTTAAATGCTGCTCAAAACAGTTTCTCTTTCTTTCTTTCCTTCTTCCTTTTTTTTTCCACTTTAACTTGTAAAAAAGTGGGCCAGCTTTTGAAAGGTTGATTTAATTGGAAATTAAGCATTTGAACAGCTCTAAAAATCTGACCCAGAAAGATCACCTCCAGTGACATTTTCAAGCTGCTGCAGATTTTATGAAAAGATTAGCTCAAACTTTGAAATTGAATTGCTAATTCTGTATTTGTAAAATGATATAACCTTTTTAATGAGATCCTATTTGATAAGGATAGTTTTCTTAGTTTTCAGTTTAAGGTAATGTGATCGGATGTATTCATTGAGACAGAAATTTTAAATTCCACATTTCAGATTGCCTACAGAAATACAGGAAAGAACGGTCATCCCTTCAAACAGGGACGTGTGTCCCAGAGTAAGGGCCAGGTCCTGACAGTTCATCTGAAGCTATAGACTAGTAAGAACCCTCTGAATATGATTCTGGCCCTGGTATCAAAGAAAAATGACCAGTCAAGAAAGAGCTACACCTGCATTTGTCAATAAGAAGTTTCTTCAGAGAAGTTAGACAAGCATGTGACACAGACACTGCTGCATATAATTTCTAATTTCCTGAGGAACAGTTTACTTTTGACCACCAGCAGGGCTTCTTTGTTTTTCATTAGCGCATGGCTACAGCTCTCCGTGTAACCATATCCAGATTGCTAATGAAAAAATATTGTCTGGAGTGGCATATGTAGTCTGGAGACTATGGGTATAATGAGGGTAGGGGGCAATGTATCAACTTGTGCCATGTACTGAGTATCTTCGTTACCCACTCCGCTGCCACAGCTGAGCCTATATTGCACTGCTTTCTGTGGCAGACGGGTGCAAAACTCTGCTTCTAGGTGAAGTTTCCATAGGCCAATGCTTTTGCAGACTTCAAACCCTTTAATTTTTCATCTTTCTTTTTAATTCTTTTTTTTTTTTTGATTCCTTGCCCTACCATTACTACTGAAAATTTGAATTCTGACTAACAGGAAAATCACAGATCCTTATAGTCTGTGAAATGTGATACATCACAACAAAATTGCCTCCATTTTTCACATCCTGCTTCAATTACTACTGATGCTTATCATGTACTGTAATAATTTTTTGTGAGGACTGTCAGATTTTCTGACATGGTTCTGTGCAACAAAAGCTATATAATAAGGCAGACTAGGCAGTGGATAGTAACAAATCATCTGTTACTGCATATATGGACACAAAAGCAGATATTCCTGCATAGCTACAAAATCAGTGTGGTGCAAACATGGGATAGATCCTACTTGAAACCAGAATAAAAGTGATTCTGATGACCTGAGGTCCTCAGAACTCACTGTTCATTTTACAACGCCAGTAAGGCTGTTGCTGTTGTGAAATACACCATGTACTTTTAGGGTGCTATCCAGTTTTCTCTTTACTCTCTGCTCTCCCATGCATTTCATTCAAGGTTTTATCTATAAATGCCTCCTTACAGGTCAGAATGCACCTTGTTCTTATGGTGGTACAAAGCCGATGCTCAGGGCACAGCGGGAGAAGGAGCAGAAGAGGGAAGCAATTATTCTCTC
The DNA here is from genome assembly GCA_032466535.1 of Forpus xanthops. Classification (NCBI taxonomy): domain Eukaryota; kingdom Metazoa; phylum Chordata; class Aves; order Psittaciformes; family Psittacidae; genus Forpus; species Forpus xanthops. The sequence continues at coordinate 54,454 of JASSUY010052673.1, read as the reverse complement.
CCCACATAGACACTTCCTCCTTCTCTTCCACCCCTTAGAAGCACAGGAAGTTCATCCTCAAACCATATGGTACCTAGAGATATGCTGTGAGTCTTGGGGGAATGCCAGGCCTCAGCAGTACCCTCAGGGGCCAGGGCATCCTTCGCCTTGCCTCCTCTCCACAGCTTTCCATGGCACAATTTCCTTTGCGAGTTTCCTTATCACACTTCTACCAGGACACCTCCTTCCTGGCCTGCAACACCTGTGCTGCATTACAGGGCAGAAAACAATACCCACACTGAGACAGGCAAACTGTATTTCATTTGTCAGCCTCGCTCAGCTCCAGAAAAGCCGCTATAATCAATCCGCTATGCAGCCTTTGATAGCCTGTTACTGAGAGGGTGGCGGGAGGTACTGGGGGCACCCCAGGAAGGGTTACCTCAAAGCCCTTCTATAGAGATTTGAGAGCACCCAGTTATGTTTAAGCTGAGTAACAATAATTATTTCATTGCTGTGATGTGCTGTTTCTCCCTAAGCTATCCATTGGCCATGATGTAATCAAAGTCAAACTTGACATGGAATTGGCGGACGTACAATGGTTTGTCTGCTTTGGCATTTGAGATTCACTTTGTTAGTAGACCCAGCTTATAATTTAAAATATATGATTTCCTTCAAAGTGGCATAGTTTTGAAAAATAGCATGTGATGCACTAATAAATTATTCAGTCTTCTGAACAGGCTACATGAAAAGCACATTTTTCCGTTCTGCATCTGGTTAGGCATTTGCAACTGTTTCTCTTGGATCTGTACCGCAGCACACTTAGCCATGATTTTGTGACCTCCAGAAAGGATTAATGCAATATGTTGTGCATGGGGCTGCTAGTGAAGGTCACTTGGAAATGTAGGCTAGTACAACATGTGGCTGCCCACCTGCTCAGGGCTGTTAGCTGCAGAGAGTATGGTGCCCTGTGTCTCCAAACCATAGTGAGCTCATGCACTGCAAACAACAAGCAGAAGGCCTGCTTCCCTTCTAGCCTTACTCCAACCAAGTGTTACAGGGCTCAGTGTTGCTGGGTTTGCTGGGGTTATTTCTCAGAGACCAGTAATAGGACACTTATAATTGCAATGCCACTTATGAAAATCTAAACTTGAGACCCCTGAAACGTTTTTTTTTTGTGGAGGAAAAGGAGAGCCTGCTTTATCCGCTGGTAATAGGGAGGTCCTTTATCATCCCTGTCAAACTCACACGAGGGGTCAGTACTACTCACCCATTGACAAAGCCTCAGCCTTTGTGCTTTGATTCACTGTCTAGAAATCAGTTTGGATTAGCACTAGTTCTTTTTGGTGGGAAAAAGATGAGATCAGCTGCAGTGCTCAGGACCCCAGTCTAAACTCAAGACATTCTTAGAAGAGGGACATCAGGTTGGTGTTAGTCCGAGAGAACTGAAATGTGTTGACAGCCCAAGACACTTTTTTATTTTCACTTTTGCCTGTGAAATGGTGACCAAAATGGTCTCTGTACCCTTAAGCATACTGAGTTTAATAGGCAGATATGCTCTGCTGTTACGCAGCAGATAAACAGCGATGATATAGTCTGAAAATAGAGCCACACAAAACTTTCTACTTTTGTGACAAAAGCTGCTCAGTGTGCCAGAAACATAACCATAGTCACATTCAGATAAAATATATGAGGATTTGAATGCCCTGGGCCTTAATTTTGATGGAAGACTTTTGCATACCACCAAAAAGAGAAATAATCAGTACTGCCTAGGGTCTGGCATCAGTGAGGCTCAAAACGGTTTCTTTGCCAAGGTAAATACATCTTCCATAACTCAGGATAGGCTATATGTCTAATGTGTTGGTACTAGAAGAAAATGAAAATTGGGCATGTTTAGACTAAGATGAAAAGTTTGAGTCCTACGTGACAAGGAAAAGGTGCATGTTCTTGTTAACCCTAACAAATCTGAGAAGTCAGAATCCTCGTTAAATGTAAGAAAATGGTAACAATGAGGAAAAGCTATTAGTCAAATTATACCCTCCTGTTTTTTCAATGTAGGTGTATTAACATAGGCCATGAACAAATTGATATCTTGCACTTTGGCTAGATATATCAGGAACAGATTTAAATGGAGAAAGGTGAGAAGTGTGTCACCTCTCTTTCCACACCACGTACATCACCACACTGGAGGAAACATAGACAGTGCAGTCAAAATGATGCCATTGCATCCCAATTGAGACAACTGGTCATCAGCATTTGGTCTCCTATGGTACTCACTTCCTTATGTCCCAGCATCACACTGCCAAGAGTCTCCTGCTTCAGCTCCACATCCACAGTATGGAAAGGCTTTGTTAGCCTTTCCCATAAGGGCAGCCCAGTTTCAAAAGAAACATCCAGAAAGACATAATGACTCAGTCGTTAGCACTGCTGTCTTTCCCTGTTATGAGACCTGCCTGTGTATGGATTGATATGCAGGGTCTCACATGGAGACAACAACTTGAGTCACTTGGTCATATGCTCTCCTGGTCTCATCTGCTACTCCTCCTGGCTTTCATCCATCCCTGCACAAAACAGGTCTCATAGACAGTAAGTCTTTTCTGGCTCTCTTTTTCACCAGCAGCATACACTTATGATAGAGGTGACCCCAGTGAAACTTGGGAGTGAAGAAAACTCATGGAATCAAGTTTGAGAAAGGGTCTTGGCAAGCAGAAACAGTTATGGCCCTAATAATGTGGGGGTTAAGAAACACAACTTCTGTCATCTTATGAGCAGTGAAGCTCATGTTGCCCATGTTGCTTAACTCAGCCCTTGACTGTGTGTCAGCAGATAGCCAAAGGATGATATTTCACAGCTCTGCAGTAGCTAGGCTGACCTTTTGCAAGGCTCTTAACCTCGAGCTAATAACTATTGTCCTTCAAGGGGTAAAACATTTAAGTGCAGCTGTTTACTATTTACACAAAGGGACTGACATGTGAGCCTTCCCATCATGCAGTTTGGCCTATGTGAACTCTGTTCAAAAAAAAAGAGGAAAATAAAGTTCGTATTTTATTACATTTGCAACTCACAGAGGGCAGACTGTCCTCAGCTGTCACTCGGCAGCTTTCTTGAGCTTTGCTCATTGTCAGAGGCAATATTAATTATTTCAGTCATTTTCTGTTCCATTTATTGTTCAACACCAAACCAAGAGAAATGAACACTGACGTAATGATTGATCATGGTGCTGGGGGTTGAAAGTGAAGGCTAGAACTGTTGGGCTGTATATGGAAAGGGTTTGGGGTTTTCTTTTTTTTTAGATGATAATATATTGTTTGTGAATGGATTATTTATTAGAGCCATGTGTAGCCTAAAAGGTTTGTAAAGATGATTACTAAAGCATATCCATATGTGGAATGTGTGTGCATATTTGTAAGCTTGGCAATTTGTCCAGATTTTTTTTAAAGTTTGTAGAAAAAAGGTTTCTGCCATTGTGTGGGGTTATTCTTTTTCTTAATAGTAGGCAATGTATCTTCAAAGCTGTTGTGCTTTGCATAACTTATGCTTTAGTTCTGATGTCAGCTGCATATGTACTGTTGTATACTTCTAAAATGATGAATAATCTAAATATTTGATAGTCTGGCATCAATCTTAGCAGAAAATTGCTTCTTTGCCAGCTATATCATATTCTCCAAATATTTTATTAGATCGCATACAGACCTCTTAATGCATCTGTGTTAGAAGGTAATAAAAACTGGGCATGACTGAACTACTGTTGGAGATCTGAGTGCTTTATCACAATTAAAATTGTCATATTTTTGTTCAGTTTTGGCATCCGTGGGTACCAGATTTTTCTTGAAGGAACTTTTGGGCACATCACACTCTCCTGTGAGTTTTGGAAAGAGAAGCAGTGGAGGCTCAGACACCACACAAGTACTCTTGTTTCCTGCTCTTAATTGGTCGATCCAAATGCAGAGCAGTTGCCCCTTTGTAAGCAGAGGAGTTTAACAATAGCAGTGGTGGGGCTCAGAACAGAACTTTTTTTGTCATATGTTCCAAGACACTACAAACGTTAACAGGAATGGGTTCTGTTGGGTCTGACGGCATTAAATCAGGCCTTTACAAGATCTAAGCATTGTACAAAGAGGAACGTCCTGCAGAGGCAGGCTGCTATTTATTAGTCTCATTTTAAAGGAAATGAAGAAAGTGGCACAGACAGGTGCTCCCTAGGAAGGCAGCACAAACATAAAAGGAAATCCATGAGCTGATACTGCAGAGAGGAAACAGGCTTGTAACTCAACATTGACAATAGTTAACTAGTGGAAAGAAACTCCAGTACTAGTACATGCAGATGAATTCAGGCCCAGGGTTTGGTTGCTACTCCCCAGTATGGGGAGATATGCAATGATATGCAATGATCTCTCCTCACTGCTGTTCAGAGCTGTGCAAATGCACAAGCCTTGTCTCCTCAAGGTGTCCATAACAGAACTATGCTGTCACTCTGTGCATCACCCCATCACATCCATGTGTTGAACTTTTCTGTGAATATTTTCCAGTGCATGTGTAAATGTCAAAGTAACAAAAGAAACAGGTAAAAGCAAGTTGGGAAAACAGTCTCAGATCCTTTCCATGTCGTTGAGAGTTTACATTTCAGAAAACAGGGATGTGATTAAATTATGCACGGAGTTAAGTGCATTGCTTTATCAAGGCATAAATATTTATTTGCAGTATTCATATAAATGAAGGCAAGGATCATTTAAATTCATTTTCAGATTGCCAGAATGCCTCAGTGGTTTGGACTGGAATTAAGAAAGATCAGAAGGTCATGTCACAAACACACCAAATATGTAAAATACAGGTTTACTAGAGAAAAAGATCTAATAAACAGACCAATCTGAAACTCAATGAGGAACTTAAAAGGGATTTGGGAAGTCAAACACTGGCTGCTATGATTTGCTTTTCATGTTAAAAATAGCACCTCCTTCACATCTCCTTAGGATCAGGCTTATTTCAAACACTTCCACTTTGTGTAGACTATTCTGTGGAAAAATATTTAATATATTAATTTTCCTTTAGGCGGACACTTCAGCCGCAATAATACAAGAGCACTTCTCCTGTGAAAACAGGCTGAGAGAGTTGAAGCTGTTTAACCTGAACAAGAAAAGGCTCCAGGGAGAGCTATAGCCACTTTCCAGTACCTAAAGAGGAACTACAAGAAATCTGGAGGGGAACTTGTTACAAGGGCATGCAGTGACAGGACAAGAGGAAATGGCTTTAAACAGACAAAGGGTAAATTTAGATTAGACATTAGGAAGAAGTTCTTCACTGTGAAGGTGGTGGAACACTGGTGCAAGCTGTCCAGAGGACCTGTGACTGCCCCATCCCTGGCAATGTTCAAAGCCAGGTTGGAGGTTTTCGAGCAACCTGGTCTAGTGGAAGGTGTCCCTGCCCATGGCAGGGAGACTGGAGCTAAATCATCTCTAAGGTCCCTTCCAACCCAAACCATTCTATGATTCTATGATTAATTCTACATCAAATCTATGGCTTATGCCCATGTGTTTTGTTATAGGCCAATGTGGAAAAGAAATATTTAGAAACAGGGGGAGCATTTAATTTCTAAAATGTGCAATGAATGTCCTGGGAAAAGGTGCCCAGTGTCTTGTCAGTGATGAGGTTATTTTTCTTCAGGTAACTGTTATTTTGGGGAGCAATTTAAATATTTAAAATAAGTAACAGAAGTTAATGGGTACATGGAAAAAATGTAGATTTTTACAGCTGAAAGTTATGGAAACATTTAACCTGGTTCTGATTTTTCAGCCTGGTTGTAACTAGTCTATAATTTTTGGAGGAGCGTTATGGGGGGTTTTGCAGTGATGATTGTGGGTATGATTAATGCCAGTTTAAAAGTCTTCAGAGCTGGCTTGTTTCATTTTAGTCAAAGATCAGCAATGGTTACACAGGGTTTAAACCATTACTGAGTACTTAAAAATTTCTCACCAGATGTCTGAATGATTACGTTCTGTGGTCTGATATTTAGTTGGGCATATAAGCAGTATCAATGGCCCTAAGATTCTTTGTGTTCACAGAAATGTGAAACAAATCCTTACTAAATTCATCAAATTAAATCCTTGATACACCCTGTTGCATATTATCTTGCAGTGTGGAAAATTTACCATTCTGTTTCTGTCTTGGGTTATTTTTTCATCAATCACCATTTACTTTCATAACTTTTTGCTTTGTAACTACCTAGGACTTCATTAAATTCTTAAAATGAATTTGGGCTCATTTGTGTTAAATTATGGCAGCTTGTCTTTTATACACTGTGATGTGGACATGTAGAAGACATATTGCTGGCTACTACAGTATAATACTTGATCAACTGCTCCTCCTTCCAGGCATTTGTACTTTCTGTCTGAACTTTTATTACTGCCTGCTAAATTACAGCAATCCCATTAATGTCTAACAAATGTCTTTGTTCTTCTGGAATTGTCACTATATGTTGATCTTTTTCCAGCTGCTGGCTATGTAGCTCCCAATCTTTGCCAATTGACTCAGATGCAGGTCTGGTTTTATTTCAGTTAGATGGAGGACCCAAAGTTCTCCAGCATTATGTCAGGATACTTCCCTGTCTCTTCTATGCTGTGCATTGAATCCCCGTGTTTCCTCTTGGCTTAAGTGGCTTTGTGTGCTGGGGCAGAGGTGTAACAAGATTGCTTCTGAAATGTTTTCACAAATTCTGTTAGTCATCCATTCCGATTTACCATTATTTCCAGTATGATAATCACTATATACACTTCTCCCTTACATACCACTCCTCCAGCACACACATATGATTTATTTTATTTGCTTTGCTGACAGTTAAAGGCTCTTGGCATTTGAGAAAGTAAGTGTTGGCACTCCCAGTCCTGTGATCATCAAATATAGGTAAGTGTTCCCCGGCAGATATTCAGAGAGAGTTCTGTTTCTTGCTATCTAAGTTGATAGGGTTGCAAATATAAATACAGTGCAAACATATGCTTTGAAAGAAAAAATGAGCAATTTCTTCCCCTTTCCATTACAAATTGTATGCGAGAATGTCTGTCCCATTACCAGTAGTTTTTGAAAACACAACACCAGATTTTTTTTCATGAAAATGATGTATCATTTGATTGTAGCTATCTCTATCAGAGAACAATATTAGGTAAGAAAGAGTATTGGGTAGTATAATTTCTGAATGCGTGAAAAGGAATCATATTTGACATTTCTCAGAGGAATGTAACATAGTTACAAGGTCACCGTTTGGTATCGACTGTGTTACTGGTAGGTCACCTATCCTTTTGGCGTTTCAGTAGGCATTCCATTCTTACAGAACTGCATCTTCAGCAGGGTGACAAACACCAAAAGCAATTAAATTCAAAACACATGAGATACAAAGGTCTTACCAGTGAATTGGTTTACTTTTTGTGCCTATGGTCTGTACTGCAGGTCTGAACCAAAATGACATAGCCAGTTTTTTTCCTATATCCTGGACTGATGAGGCCAGACTACTCCTGGTTGCTACATCATTATTACTTGCTCTGCCTGGTTTTGCTGAGTTTTAATGATTAAATCTTAGGGCCACTGAAGAACTGGGGTTGAGAGAAAGTGAGACAGAGAAAACGAGGAGTCATCCTAAATCTGTAAGAGATGTGTAGTCATCAAAAGGTGAGGAGAAAGGAATGAACTATGTGATAATGTCTAAAAAGCATTTAGATGAAAGCCAAGCTTGTCACTTCTCCCTTCCCCAGGTTGTTTCACATCAATTACTTGATTCTGTCTTTACTGGTAGACTGTTTCAAAATTGCCTTCCAAGTAATCACAGAGTGTGAACTCATACTTGGGCTGCACCACACTTTGCTAAACCCCAGTATGGGCAATGCTTCATAAGGGATGTGCTAGCTGGAAAGGCCTCATGCTTTGGATGCATATGTGTGCATGCTAACTTGACTGAGACACTACTGTTTACTGAATGAATGGCTAATAACCACAAGATAGTTCTAATTAAAAAAATTAAAATCTGATTGTATTTAGTAACTTGGTAACAGTTCCAAAGGTGTCTGTGAAGAGAGATGCTAATATATGCAGCTTTGTTTTGTGTCAGTGAAGAACAGCAACATCATCATCTGTCTCTGCCAAATAGCATACTTTTCACAGATTTGTAGAATAATTCGGACAGCATGGACCTCTAGTCACCTTGTTGAATACGCTATAGAAGAACAGACTACCTCAAGTTACTCAGGGCCTTGTCAGTCAAGCTATTCCTCTTCTACACTTTTTTAAGAGAATATCTTTGAATAATTTGCTGTAACAGAGCACTGTACTCTCTAAAGAACTCAAGAACTGGTGAAACTCACATACTGGGGAACTGGTTTCATTCATGCTCATCCCGAGAAATGGTTATTCCCAAAGCCCATCTGACAGAGTCTGCAACTTTAACTTCAATATGCCTTAAGTAAGCCAAATTCTTGTCTGCACTAGGTGTGGTTTGTCATTCTGTGTAAAAAAAATAAGGCTAGAAGCAACTTATCAAGTAGGAATAGGGCATAAAAGAACAGCTTTGTCTGTAGATGATCTGCACTTGCCTCTATGATATCCCTAGATTAGTTCTGGCCTATACCTATGGCACGTGATGGTCATAAATTTCTCAGGAAAAATTATGAACTTTCTAATAGACTGAATCTCTGAAGTCAGTACTTAATGCAGAAAACATTACCGGTACTTATTGCAACAAATGGACATGGCGAACATGTCACCATCCCTCCTGGGAAGCAAAATACTATTGACCCTCTTACCATTAACTTATTCTAGTGCTATTCCAAACATCTCTTCTTCTCCACTTCCAGAGCAATAATTATCAAATCCCAGATAGGGCAAGAGTGTATCAGGCCTGAGCACAATTCATATGCTCTGTGCAAATGCTGGAGGGAAAACTGGAGAACACCTGCATAACTATTTTATTGCTGAACAGGACTCTTTGTCTAACCTGTCAACCACCCTGCTAGGAATCTCTTATTTTGACACAATAACAAGAGAACCAGTTTTACAAATGGATGTTCAGATGCTGAAAAAATCAAGTCCCAACTCATATGCTCTGCATGTCACCTTTCTGTTTAATAAGGTGTAATTTAAATGTTAGTCCAGTGGAGGTTTCACTCCTTGCTTTTTCACTTTCAGTTAAGCATGTCAGTGGGTTGAGATGTTCATACCCTGCAGCTGCGGCAGTCTTCCCCAAAAACAGCAGAGAAAGGGATTAACCACACACACATATTTTAAAACAATTCTTCCTCTTCTTTGGTTCCTTTTCTTTTTAAAGTTCTCATTTTATTCGTTTGACTTGCTCACCTGGTTTAACACTGCTTTGAAGACATAGAACTAGCTCCTCTGGGAAGTGTGATAATGTCACTTTCACCATTGCAGCTACACTGTCTTAAGTTATGTTTGACCAGGCTCTGCCCCTTCATTTTCAGGAAGCTGAGCAACAAAAGTGCAGATCTTTTCTTCTAAGCCTGATGAGCCCCGTGCATGTGTTGGGTGTCTGCTAGGCTGCTCCATTCACATCTGTAGGATTTGTACTATCCTCCAGGAAAATGATCTTACTTCTTCTGCCTGAGGTGCCTTTTACGCCCATGGCTGGCATATGCGTGCATGTGCAATTGTAGCTGTCAAAGAGATGGATGGTGGATGTGTGGCCAGCATTAGCAAAATAGCTCTTCAGAAATTTGTGACTACGGCATTTATGAAGATCTGGTGACTTTGCAGCCAGAAGCCAGGTTGTGGCCACTGTACACAGGGGTGAATGTTGCAGGAAGCCTCCATCACCCTTGTCTGAGGCATTGAACAATGCCTCCATATAGTGGCAGCCCCCAAGAAATCATGTGGTGCTCCCCCCTTAAAGCATCGGTTCTCTGTCAGCAAAATGAGTGGAGGAGCAAGGGGACTAAGAAAACTATGGCGAAGCAAATGGTGCTGGTGTCATGGTTTAAGGCCCTCTATGAAAAAAAAGAAAAATGACTGCTGCTGCTGAACCCATGACAGCTGGCCACAGGGTCAGTCTCCTTGCTACCAAATGAAATGGGACAAGAAAGAGGAGACAGTAACAGTGCCTCCAGTCAGTAGGAAGATTCTAGACAACAGAGGCAAAAGGCGGAGACAGGGAAGGGATACTAGCAGGTACTGTGTCATGAAAGGACCAAAAAGTCATGAGGACCAGTGGGGAGAAACATCAGCCATCTAAGAGAAGAAAGATATATTGGAATATGAGGAAATCCCAACCCTTTGGTAGTGACAGACTCATGGTGACAGAAGTACTTTTCCTGAGTGATTAGTGTATCAATGAGGTTGTTTTACTGCAGCTTTCCTATAGATGGATGAAACACTTGCCCAAGGTAAATCAGTTCCTGACAGGATCTGTGCTCTTTCTTAGATGCTGGCAGACATAACTGTGCCTCAATAGGGAAGAGAACTTTGTCAGCATTTGATGAAGCCAGTAGCCAACTGCAACACACAGTTTCATGATCTAAGGCCTTTTTTGGTTTCAAAAATGTCTTTTATTTGGTTTGTTCTTGTCTCTTAAACATTATCCCTTGCTCTTTCACTGGCCTGCTTGTTGATCTTCGGCTTTGGTTGGGTTTTTTTAATGTACATACCTGAGTTTCTACATCTATATAATAAGCGTAAGATAATTTGCCTAAGGATGCTCTCTCAACCAATATGTGGGAACACTGAACTTAGAAGAGGGAAAAAAAAAATTAATTGGATTAAATTACCATTTTAAAAATCAAAACATTCTACTGCACTTCCTTTCCATCTGAAATGCAGTTTAACATGGGGTGTATAACACATTAGATGTGACTTGTCTCTTATCTACCTTATTTTAGTTTCTACTTTATTTGACCACAGAATAATTTGAATAGCATCCACAGAATACCAAATATTTGGTTCATCTGTCTCTGATATTACAGTGCTTGTACCTAGCCAAATAGGAGACATCTATTACAATGACAAGACTTTCTGAAAAACAACTTGTGCTTATCTGACACTAAAATCTCTGGCTCTAACACCCAAAACTGAGAAGCACACAATGTCTGAGAAGCATATGTTCCAAATCAGCTGTCAGTAAATGATCGAGCAAATGCATGGAACAACATAGACATTCTTCACACATTGCAAATGCATAGACACTTTCTCTTATTTTTAAGTTTTAACTTTACACTCGTGTTCAGATGGAAACCTCTCCAAAAGCCAAGAACTGTGGTACACAATGGGAAAATAGCACTGGGAAGTGATTGATTGGAAAAAATGGAAGATGTATTGTGTAATCATACGCCGGGAGAAGGAGCAGGCAACATGACTTGGTTTCCATTTCAAATAAATAGACAGTGGAACAATCAAGAAACTGCCAAAGTAAATGAATTCAGCATGGTTGGAACACCAGCACATCGCTGCTTCAGAGAAGGTTTCTGACACAAGTTACAGCATCAATGGTGAAAGACACAGGTCTTCTGTTTTATTTTTCACTTCCTGAGCCACACTCTCTGCTCTCTGTTATTCTAACTGACATCTGGAGGAATGCCAGTGAGTTCACTGAAATTAGTCCAGTTTTAAATTATTGTAGCACAGATCAGATTCCTGCCCACTGTCCTTGAACCCCTGAGATATGCAAAATGTGTGGTGGACTCTTTCTCATGGGGATTTAAACACTGATTTAACTGTTCCCAACATCTTCTCTGCTGCATTATGAGATTTAGCGGAGAAGGAAAAAAAAAATCTTTCAACTATGAAAAAGTGACAGAAATATAGAAAAATTAGTTGCTCTCCATGGAAATTGTAAAAGGTCCCAAGGCTGTATTGGAGCACATTATTTAGATTCTTTTAGCTATCATCAGCAGTGCAGAGCTTTTCTTCCAACATGTCCAAATCTGCATTTGATCTAGTAATTTGAGATGTGTTAAATTAAAGGTTATCATGCTGCTTTTCTTTGAAATCTGTCACAGGGCTTCTCACAAAAGGCTTTGATTTTGCAAAAGCTGAATATAAACATTGCAGCATTGACTTGCACGTATTTATTGCATGAATATAAATATTCCAGCATTGACAGTGACTGTATCCTGACAAACTTCAACGGTGTTGCATGTGTGTGTAAGCAAGGATTTACCGGTATACTTGGTCATGCACAGCTTGTGTCAGAAGGACAGAGCCCTTAAACGGTGTTATGATCTAATACCTGACATGCTTTATGTGAAAGCAGGGCAGTCCTTCATTAGCTGAAGGTCATAGATTATAATAATTCTTGGCACTTACAATCCTGAAGGTGTTGCACTCCATCTAATTAAAATTTGCAGATATGTAGGCTTTTATGCATAGGGAAAGTAGAGATTTCCCTAAAGGCATAGATAGAAAAGAGGTCTAATTCAGTTCCTGGGCACCAGTCCTTCCTCAGATTCCTGGTCACACTATCTAATATTAAGGGAATAATTGGAATTTCCTTCTAAAAAAAAAAAAAAAGAAAAAGCAGTGAGTAAGAAATCCATTATTTGTGTTAAACCATGGCACAACATTTTGAATAACAAAGAGCTTTTTCTGGAGTATAAGGAGAAAAGCAAATATCCACTGGTGTTAGAATTTACTGATTATTACAAGCCTAAAGCCATCCCTTATTTCTCTTGCTACTTCACACTTTCTTTCTCAGAGCAAAATCGACTATATCCTAGTAGCTTTAAAGAATATTCACCCTGCTGCATATGAGAACTTGCAACACATCCATCTTTGTGCTAGTTTTGGCTGGGATAAAGTTAATTTTCTTCATAGTAGCTGGTATGGGCTACGTTTTGGATTTGTGCTGGAAAGAGTGTTGATAATTCGGGGATGTTTTCATTACTGCTGAGCAGTGCTTACATGGAGTCAAAGCATTTTCTGGTTCTCTCACCACCCCAGCAGCATGTAGGCTGGGTGTGCCCAAGACGTGAGGAGGGGACACAGGCAGGACAGCTGACCCCAACTGATCAAAGGGACATTCCATACCTTACAACATTACTTAGCCATAAAAACTGGTGGAAGAAGGAGCAAGGGGTGGACATGCAACATGATAGCATTTGTTTTCTCAAGTAACCCTTATCTGTGATGTACCCCTGCTTTTCTGGAGATGGCTGAACACCTGCCTGCCGATGGGAAGTGGGTAATAAATTCCTTTTTTTGTTTTGCCTATTAAACTGTCTTCATCTCAAACCACAAGTTTTCTCATTTTTACCCTTCCGATTCTCCCCCCCATCCCAGCAGGGGGAAGAGAACAAGGGGCTGTATGGGGCTTAGTTGCCAGCTGGGGTTAAACCATGACAATCTTACACAGGCTTTGCATGTCAATGCATTTATTAGGCTGAAAACCATAAAATTACTGTTTAGCTTACATTAGCCACAAAAGTAGAAAGAAAACACATATATGAGCAATTCCATTTTTACATTTTAGGTGGTTTTATTATCTTTCTACCAAGTTTTGCTGATAAATGCATACACCATAATGAAATATTCAATACTCAGCGTAGTCATGTGAAGATTACTTCAGCTGTGAGTACATCTATCTGTCATTCATCACACTTGACTTTGAGATGGGAGAGTCAACCACAAAAGCCAGCTCCCTTGGCTCTCTCCTTGCTTATTTGAAGTTGGCTGTTAGTAGTGTTTGGAGCAGCTATGATCATACCCCTTGTACTGAGGCACTAACTGAAGGGACGCATCTTCTTTGCCCAGAAAATTCCCTGACATCTCCAAACTTAAAATAAAATCAGGTTTATTTTCAGAAACATTTTGGAATTTTACTGCATGTACAGGCGGACTCAGCTCTACCTGGCTGAGTTACACCACTGATGGTCAGCAAGGCCCTCTTGCAGTAGTAGGAGCAGTGTTCTCTTTGTTTGGTATGCAACCTTGCAGCGTTTATCCAAGCAAAATGCCATGGAGTTTGGCATAAGTAAAAATGTAGGTTAAGGGCTATGTATCTCGTTAATCAATAGAGAGGCTGCAAACTGCAGAATACACACAGTTGCCTGGCTCAGCAGTAGCTTGCAGTTTATAAAGTCTCTTTTCGTTATTCTGTAGGGCAACAGCATTAACTAGAAATGTTTAAATAATCATATATTTTAGTGTGTCTTCTTTGCTCTTAAAATTGAATACATATACAACAACTCTTCTAAAGAGTTTCTCCATTTTACTGTACACTAGCTTAGAGAAGGTCTTAGCACTTAATAAATACTGTAACTTTTCAAACCATACTTTGCACTCTTGAAACACTGTGCATGCATTGTCTAGTGACATCTGAAAAGTATACAGAGATCAGCGTTCAATAAAGTGCATTAAACACAGCTTTCTACCCTGATTCAATGGCCATAATTTCAATTCTTCTGGAGATAAGGAACAGCCAGAGCGGGCTGCTACCCTCTCTGTGCTATTTTGTGGCTACCATCTTGATTTTTTTGTATCAAACTGAACAAGTTAGGAAAGCCACTCTTAATAAAAGAAGCAACTGTGGACAAGATGAATTGTATCAAGGAATTATTTTTTCAAGCAAGCAGAATGTTCTCTCTCGTGTTGTATTTCTCCTTGTGTTTTAAAACAGAACAATACGCTGGGATAACTTTTCCTAATAGACTGCATTTGCTTTTGATAAATTGAAAACAGTGAAAATGAAAGTGCGGAAAGTTGAGGATTTTTTTTTCCTCAAAGCACTGCTTGAGAAGATTCCATATAAGAGTGTGGAAGACTCTTCCAGGAGTTGAATATACAGGCTCAGTTATTTATACTGAAAAATTCCAAAGATTAGGCTTCTGCTTTTTAAAGTCACAGCCCTAAAAGGTATATGATATATGTGTTCAGTTTGTTCTTTTTACATTTGCCCTTTAAGTGCAGAGTCCATTGATAGCCATTTAGAAAACACCCAGGACCTGAGTGCCATGTGTTTTAGCAAAGCTAATACAGATTTTAGATGTGAGGAGTAGTGTTTGAAACAACCTAGTGCAATTACTAGCTTCTGTACACTGCCAGGAATCACCCCTGGATAGGTGGGGAGCAAGGAATCTTCAGAGGAATTCCTAGAGAAATGAGCAGTAGCCAGTGCTGTCATCAATGCCAGTGAGAGTCAGACAGCAGTTTAATCGGGGTTAAACTAGTGCCTAGTATTTGGAGACTCCTGGACACAGATTGTGAATGCCAGGGAGCTCTGCAGCTTGACTGGCACCTCAGCCAGCCATATAGACATAGTGTGCCTATCCTGCCACAGATGTCATGTCTAATGTTTGGAAAAAGTAAGGGATCAGATGTACACACAGATGACAACTAGCTGCTGTTTTCATCCTGTCATATGGAATGGCTGGAATCATATTTATCCTTCTCTAACAGTGGATTCACACATTTTTTTACCCATCTTGCAATTGCAAGGAGTTGTCTTTGCTGCTGAACAAGGTAGGATGCTGCAGAGTTATTCAGTACTTGAAAGAGATGCTTAAAATGTAACCCACACGGTTTAATGAAGGCACTCACCAGGTCTCCATAACATTGTCCTTACTTTCTCTGAAGCAGTCCTATTTTGCTTTCCCTTCCAAGAGACCTTTTTGGAGAATGTAACGCAAGAGTTTCTAGACATGAGTGCAGAGTGTCAAATTTGATCCACTGCTGTGATTTGATTGCCATTTGTATTTATGGTGGCTGAGGATGTCTGAAATGCCTGAAGATATAGTCAGCTTCTCTGTTATTATCTGAATTGGACTATCAAAGGCATGAAATTGAGAGTGTGATTCAGTGAGACTTGCCAGAGTCTCTGTCAGCTGCTGAGGAACAGAGTTCCAGAGGGAATTGGTGGGAATTGGTGGATCTTGATGTTCTCAGCATCAGACCTACATCCCTTTAGGAGTAACTATTGTCCTATGATTGATAGAGCTTCCTCGAGTTTTCATCTTTTTATTTCTTAATACCTAGACTACAATGAGAGACTTGGTCTAAGGAACTTCAGTGGCATATGAAGTTGGCAAGAACTGGTGGTCTAGGGCAAAAACTTGGGCTATTAACCTCTAACTCCTATTAGTTCATAAGAAATGCCTACTCATCAGTGTTGTTTAATTAATTTGTGGTGAACTGACAGGAAGATGTGGACCCATTTTCTCCTGCGTTACTTTATAAATATGTCCTTCAAAAAACCTTGCTTATGTTATTCTTTAGACTTTTGACCTCCCATTCATCTTTCTCCTGCCATACAACAGACGGACTTGAATCCAGCTTGAACAATGTCAAGTCTTTATCTTGTAGGAGCTTTAACCAGTATTGCTCCTAGCTGCTCTGCCTTGCAAATAGCCTGTTACAATAGCAATGAGAAAAACGCCTTTATCCTCATTTGTCTGTGAAATACAGTACATTTGGAAGATAAACATAGACCTTCATGTTAATCATAAATCAATTATGTTTATCCTGATCCTAGAAAGCACAAAAATTCCTTTTCTCCTTACTGCAAAATCCAGCAAGATATTCACAGTAATTATGCCACTTTTTACACAAATCAGAAGCTCATATTGTAATCAGTAAAGCCACAACTGAGTAGTCATCTATCTTAGAATACTTGAAATGTCCATTTTAATTTCAGTGGAGGTTTGGAATTTATTTATTTTTAATAGCTGAAGAAAATCTTTTCATAAACCAGATTTCCCCTTTTTTATTCCTCACATAGGATTTTGACTGTAATCAGATTTTACATGACAGAATTCTGCATGAAGTAAGTGAGAAGGGAACTAGCAGGTTAAGCCAGTAAAATACTACATACGCCCAGTACTGTTGGCCATTGTTTTGGCAGATAAGCACCCTGCAAGGTTGCTCCTTACACCTTGAGTCTGTAAATATATTATGGTAGTCAAGCTGTCCCCACTGTTTATTATTACTATTACTTGAACCATACAATGTGTTTATCAGATAGAGACCTCCTCTGTGTTAAGGGATGTACAAGGACAGTGTAAACATGACACAAGGTGGGATGAAAGAAATATTCTGCTATGTACATAAGCAGCTGGGATACAGAGGAAGTAAAGATACCTCACAGTCTTTGTGCTCCCAGATTTTTTGGGGGTGAGGGGAGGGAGGGTTTATATTTACAGTGCTGCTCCCACCTGCAACACAGAGCTTACAGCTCGTAGGAAAATAGGAAAAATGGGTTAATCCATGTGGCTTCCACATACTATTATATCTTCAGCCATGTCTAAAAATTGGTTAGGTTCATCATGGGCTCTCAACTCCCTTAAACCAATTTATCCCATGTGATACTGAGGTTGTGGGTTTGGCCCACATTGTGACAAGCAGTGCCAGAAGAATAAATTCACTGTATCTTGCCTCACAGTTTGGTTGGCAAGATAACAAATAAGAACACTTCTTTTTATAAACATTCACATTTAATTGTCAATGTCTAGAACTCAAGCACCAGAAATATCCCATTACTCTGTGTGCGATATAAAATAGGTGTCATGGACTCATTTCTCCTGTTCGTCTCGGATTCTGTGGAATGTAAGCATGATCTGATGGTCAGGCCCCGCTGCCCTTTCCACATTAAGTACTAAACTGTCAGAATGAGTGGAAACAGGTGTAGGCAGAGAAAGAAAGATGGCTATATCCAAAAGAGTGATTTTGATTGTGGCAGCCGTGGGTGAAGTTAAATCTGGCTGAGAAGAGGAACCAAAACTTTTCAGACTCATTTGTGCACCCTAATGGCTAATGACATATGTACCAGTATGTTAACACAAGGGCCCTTCAAAAATTCCCCCCTCATGGCAGTGCCTATTTCAGTTGTGTGTTATTACTTTTCGAAGACTCTCTAAAGTATTTTGGCTTTGACATGTCAAATTTTATACTTCTCTGTCCCCGATCTATATATTCTCATTTCTTCATTGTTCCTTTAATGGTCCCCTTTTCTTTTAAGATCAGAAAGCACACTTTCTGCTAGCAAAGGGATAGGTGGGAACAGCAACTATCTTGTCATATGCAGTACTACAGTAAATGCTAAGACATGCCCTTTGCTTAACTGGCAAAGATGAATGATAAATCAGAATAAATATTCCAAGTAGCACTCCTGTGAATTATCAAAGGTGATAGCTCTGCCCCTGGAGTTTATTTCTTTTTCAGCTTTTTAAAACTATGTAAAGATGCATGAGCTTAGCCCACTTTTTGCACTATTCTGTGCAGAAATCAAAACTTCCTAATGAGTAGGTCAAAAGACTTTAATGTATCCTTTGTCGTTCTTTCACTTCCTTAAAAATAAGTGATTCACATCAATCCCAGTTTGTTTGCATGTAGTTATGAGTGACGGAAAACAAGCACCTGAAAAATCCCATCTTTTCCCATGCATTGTGAGGCAAGCAAGGCCTGGCTCTAGCTCTTTAGATGTAAATCATACTTTGAGATTATGTACTCTTCTTACAGGGTGAGGCTATTACTGCACCACGCAGCTACTCTTTGTGTTAAAGTGCAGGCACAGTAACTAATTTTACAGGATATGCAGCATAATGAAGAACTGAATTACTACTGGGGGTTTAAATTGCCAGTTAGTCTTCTCTCATCACTTCGGTGGGGAAAGGGGGACATCTGGTGGAGCTCCTTGTAAAAACTGAGAAAGGTAATTTCTTACTTGCAGTAGGATAATTATATTCTAGTAATATATTCTAGAAGTAGTATATTCTGAATTTTGCTTAACTTTTAACGAAGTTTGTTGATTAATTAAGGTGTATCAAAATCACACAACAGAATATTTTGCGGTTGTGCATACCATAAAGCCCTCACTTCCCTTTTATCAAGCTCACAAAGAAGTATAGCTAAACCTGGAAGAATACCCTACTGTAAAGAAATTTTCACAGAAGGTTTGGGAGAAAAGGGATGAGAAGGAGACTGATAAAGAAAAAAGAATTTAATGTATTTGCGGGGTGTTAGAAAATAAATACTATAAATGTGCAAGCATGAGTATGTAAGAAAGCAACATGTTGAGGCATTCACTACTGTAGTAGTAGACATCTTCTAACCTGCTTAATCAAGCCCTGGAAATGCAACGAAGCAGGAAGCAAAGCATACACTAAAACTTGAGCATGACACTTCATAATAAATTCCATCAGCTTAAAAGAAGACATAAGAATGTGGAATATCCAGGGTACAGTGCTCAGTATGTTTTGGCCCATCATGTAAATAACAAGTAACTATTGCATTTATTGATAAAGGAGAGGTTTTGTTGCTACCATCTTCTCTGATCTTTTCCTAGCAACAAACAACCTGGAATAAGCAGCTTTGCTTTTCCTGCTGCCATTTGCTCCCCACAAGGAGGCAGCTCAGGGGGTCACAGCAGTCACAGGGTGAGCTTTAATCTTGCTTTAGGAGCAGCAGCACCAGGAAATCATTCCCTGCACAAGCGTTGCTGCACGGGGGTTTGAGGAGAAGATGCCAGCATGATGTGATACCTTGCCCCTGCTGCTCTCTCTGTCAGGCCCTCTGTACTGTAGCTGAGCTATCTCACCCATTGCAAAGTAGGT
This sequence comes from Forpus xanthops, assembly GCA_032466535.1. NCBI lineage: Eukaryota > Metazoa > Chordata > Aves > Psittaciformes > Psittacidae > Forpus > Forpus xanthops. The sequence continues at coordinate 34,952 of JASSUY010052673.1, read as the reverse complement.
GAATTTAATTTCCATGAAATTCTGTGGCAAATAGGCACACTTCTTTTCATCAAAGCATGCATAACAGATCTCTTCCAAGCTGAGAACAGAAATGAGTGTACATCTTCTTCCTCTACTGCACTGCACGCCATATTTCACTTCTTTGTCTAAATCATATAATACTCTGTGTCCCATGGCAGCACAGTGCACTTTTTAGCCCATCACTCTAACAAACTTAGATTGTTTTTTATATATGTATTCTCAGTTCTCACTAAAACATTGTCTCTGAGTACATTTCAGAATTATCTGAAGTCTTTAAAGTGCAGTAAGGGACTATCTGTGTGGATAATTTATGCTTGCATTTGCATTCAAGTTATCATTAGCATAAGGTCTTAAATCAGATTATGATTAGCTTGCTTTTGCAAAGCTAAAGCAGAACTTTCTAAAATAAACTGTATCTTGCTACTATCCAAAAAGTTATTTCCATATAAAGTATGTTTATTAAATGTGCTGGACTGTTTTGTAGCTCCTCTAAATTTATGAAAAGACTGAGAAACCACTTGGCAAGAATACTTGAAATGACAATATATATCATAAATGCCTTTCATAATATATATAAAGAACAGCATGCAAAAAGAACAACTAAAAAAGTTCAGTATGTTCACTTGTGCTCAAACATAAGCCAAGCTGACCTCATTTTATATGAGGCCATTTTATACTCAGATATACCACTAAGCTTTATGTTATCTGCTGTATTTTCATTATTTTTGGCCAAATCTGAAATGAGAGCATTCAGGCTTCTGAGCTGCCTGATAGGAATTTAAAAATGGAACAAGGCTCAGAACTGACTCCCCTCTTGGATATATTACTTATTTTAAAAGATGGGCTACTAAGCTTGCACAAAGAAGTGATGCTAATGTTGTGGTCCTATCTGGAATGCACATTTTAGTTGTTTGAACTTCTACTGCAAGCAGAGTTTCATTTCTCTCTTTCAAAACTGAGTGATCTCGTAGTTAATTTTGGCAATCATGTTCTGGGTAGTTTAATTTTCTAACAAACTACAACTGGCAAGTTAAGCCGTTTGTAAAATTATTAAAGCCAAGTGCCCTTTTACTGTCAAACAATGAATAGTAAGATTTCTTGCACTAAATTTTCAATTCCCAGTGGTTCTTCAAGGGCTTTGTATCAGTGATACAAAGTCACTTTTAAAGGCAGGTTCTCACAGCTGATGGTGGACAATGAAGCATCTCTGTGAAGCACCGTTACTCAACGCAGTTATCACACTGATGAGTCTTCAAAGAGGTACTAGTTATTTCATGAACTTCCTATTTAGAGATGTACCCAAACCAAACTTATGGATCTGAATGACCATTAATCAAGGAATAAGCTTTTAGCACTGAATCTGAATTTTCTTCCACAGTTGATAGGTGACAAAGGGAATGGTAGAACCTTTTCGCCGTTTGTGAGAAAATCTCAGGGAGATTGTCTTCATGTGGAGTACATTGGTTGTCTAACTAATTTTCAAAATAATTGAATAGTCCAATTGTCTGTAAACACAGTCTAGCATGCTTAGGCAGAGAGATTTCAGCATCAGCCTGCTATTTCTACACCATTTTAGCCCAATGAGATATTCTACTTTTCTGGGAATATTGAATATTTATTACTTGCAAGTGAAAAAATCCCAGCCTGATGGAAGAATCATCTGATATGCTGTGGTAGGTCCTGCCTTCCTGAAAGCCTTGACAGCTTAACAGGTAGGATGAGAGCTTGGACTACCAAAAGGCCAGCAAGGAGGGCCAGTTAATGCTTGGACATTGAGAGGCAAGGTGTGCAAATAGTAACATCCCTGAGGACTGCTGTGAGTTTCCTTGCAGAGTCTGAAACCAGAAAGCTTTGAATGACCATGTGTATGTGTGTGAACATATATATTTTTCAAAATACCTTCAGGTAGCTTCTGTGGAAGCATAGTTACCTGTAAACCTATTCCATGTCTGAGATGAGCAATTTTAATTGTCCCAGCCTCATCCAGGCAATAAAGAGGTGACTGAGATGTAATGGCACTTGCAAAAAAAATAGATTGCAGCCATCTTCAGCACAAAAAAAAATAAGTGGTGTTTGCAATAGAAACCTGATGCATATAGATAATACTGTCAGCGATTTGGGTTAAAATAATGCTAGGGTTAATGCTTACCCGTTCTCTTCTCAGGAACAGTGCAATGAATACAATATATCTTTGTAATTGGGTTTTTCTATCAAATCTTGTATAAACAAATACAAACTCCATTGAACTATACAAATAAAATCCATGCCAGATTAATTCTGGATGGTTTACAGTTGCTTACAAATCTCATATACACTACTGGACTTTTTATAGCAGACTGACTCCTCAGCATAAGTCTGTTAAAAAACAGCTTAAAATGCAACATGTACACAGCTGAAGGTGCGTAATACGTGCTTGCATACTTTTCATTATGAACTCTGCATAGGAGTCTTCCATCTTCCTGGAAGATTAATGCTTATTCTTTGGCTCCAGAGAGGTAGAAGATACTCTGTGGGAGAATTCAGAAAAAGAAGCATTCATTTGAACTGAAAACATAGACAGGAAAATACATGACATTTATAGCACAACAATTTATTTCTAAGGGATTAGCTGATGAGATTTCAGGAATAAATACGATGTACATTAGGTTTAGAAAAGACTTTTCCCTAGATTACTGTAAGAACATTATGCCATTGATTTCAGACACTGGATTTGTAAACTTAAAATGTAGTGCTGAATCTGTGAGCACAGCTGTTGTGGAATTCAAGAATCATCTCATGCAGTGATTGTTTCAGCTGCAAATCTGACACCAGCAGGCATGTGAGAAGTGCAATTTTTGTTCTAATTCTGTGATGATTAGGCTGAATTTACTAATTTCTGTGTAATTCCATTGAAATAAGCAACTCTAGAAGAGTATTCTTTTCTGGTCTATTGGGACTTAGTTGCTTTGTTTTTTCTTAATCAAAGATAATAGTGGGATAGCTGTACTGTTTGAATCTGTAAATGCTCATGCTGACACCTCTGTTGCATTGTGCACTCCTTATTTGGGTGATAGAAATAAGCAGGAAGATAATTCAAAATACCTTTGAAATAGCTTAAGGTTATTGTTAGCCAGAAAATAGGATTAATATATAAAATTGTGAGAACGCTGACACAATTCTTTGTGTAAACATCACTGAAACTAGTTCAGGATTAAAGTTGATATAATTTCTTGCAAGCAAGTCTGCTTAACATATCTTAAACCATCCTACTCGGCAGAAACTGTCCATGCTTTATTTTTGTGCATTTTTTTTCCATTTTAACTAAAAGAACAGTCATTTACACATCCTGTGTGGAAGTGGTGGTAATAATTAAATATTTTCAGTAATACCAGCAGCTAGGGAGATGCAGGATTGATGTGCATGTACTGAAAACTGCCTAAGCTGCTTCTGCTTAGAGAGTGGCTAGTGGAAAGATAAGGCTGAAAGTAGCACACAGTTATCTTCCTGCTAACACTCTACTCACTGGCTTGTTTGTTGGGCTTACCTTGGTGTTGGAAGAGTATCTCAGGAAATGTGCTATTTAAAATCTTTGAATTCATTCAATGAAACAAAAGCCTGATATATTCTGCTACTGCAAAATCTTCACTGCTATCAAGATAAAGCCAACCTTTGGTAAACCAGAAACTGATCTTTCATAATTGTTTGACATTTTTGTGCTGCTTCCATTATTTCTTCTTCCTATTCCTTTGACCATGGGAGAAACAGATATAAATTTGTATTTCTATATTTATATATTTACATAGTTTTATAAATAGATATATGGGTTTAAATTTATGTGTAAACATGTCTATATATAAGTAACCTTGCAAAAGAAAAGTACCTAAAATTCACTTCTCTGGATCAACTGTGCTTAGTATTCATTAAGAACAAGAGAACTCCAAAGCAAAGGAGAATGAGCAGACTCCGAAGGCAATTCAGGCAAACTGGGCCATGTGTTCTCTCAGGACCAGCTCCCAGGATGCAGCCGCAGAAAATCCTGAAGTGCCTGGGCCTGCCTCAGGATGCCACCAGTGCTCTGAACCATTCTGCCTTACTGCTATGTTGTTAGGAAATATTTATATTACAGTAATGCACAGGAGCACAATTCAAGATGAAGCACTACTGGGCAAGGCTCTAAAGTGAACTTAGTAATAGCATACTGCCTAGGAAAGCACATATCACTTTCGAAAGCCCTCAGCAAAGTCACTCCTCCAACATAAATTACTCATCCTCCGAACACCAAATGCCTCATTAAGCTCTGAGATGTGCAGTAAGACACAGTAATCACATTTTGCCCTGAAGTGTTTGGGAGCTAATAATTCTTGTAAAGAAAATCCACCCTTTCAGTTCTCAGAGGAAATCACTGTAAACAGTCACAAGAGAAGTACAGTTTCCATCTGGAGATATTTCTTCAAAGGTACAGCAAGTATTGCATGCTGTATGCTGGAATGTAATTCTGCATCACTAACTCTTAATAAGATAATAATCAACAGTGATATAAGTGACAAGAACTACAGCAGCGATGGATAAATACTTGGCTGATATAAGCTGATAAGCATGTGTGGGCTAACAGAAACATTGCTCAGCAGCTCAGGCTTTGAGGGGCACAATGATTTCCATGTCCACAATGCTGGGTGCCATTTCTGACACTCTCAGCTGCCTCCCAAGGGATCAGAGCCAGGCGTGGGCCAGGGGGCTACTCGCATCTCCTGCTCATCTCACTGCAAACATGAAGTGCTTTCACTCACATCCATGGTTCTGTATTGGTATAGGACTTCTTGAAGGGCAAGGGAAATCAGGCTCTTTCTGTCCCTGTAGCTCAATTCCTCCTTCTTTATAATATTGTGAAGGCATATTTATTTAGTGTTGTTTTAAACTTCTGATGCCTTAGTGACAGAGGCCTTTTACACAAATGTTTGGAAGCTGTTCTTATGCGAGCTTTTAAAACTTATCTCCTCTGGAGTACTCTAGGGGTCTAGACAGATTTATTCCCTTCACATATGCTTTCTTTCTCTCTCTCTTTCTCTGCTCCTCCCCCTGCTCATGATCTGTAAAACATATTAACTTCTTTGTCCTCAAAGGTATTTACTTTCAACTTATTCAAAGATGGTCCCAAAAGTCTATAGCTACATGAATTAAACATTACCTAGTCTTTGGAACAGTAAATGTTGCTATGTTACCTTGACTTTATAAGGGGTTACAAGAAAAAATTTTCCCTCCTTTTCAGTGACTCATTAGGCATTATTCTGTCTGAAATACCTCCATCCAATGACTTGCATCTTTTATCAGCAGTCATAAATATCCTGAATGGGTACAGGCCAATCAAGTAAATAAATACAGCTGATTATTGGCTCTTGAATGAGATCAAAGACAACCATAATCAACAACTATAGAACAAGAGTATGCAACTGACTCTTAAATTTTTGTCCTAATATATTTTTTTAAAGAGCATGAAGTGTTTTGATTCCTACCTTATGCTGCCCCAGAGTTGTAATTATCGCAGCACTTCTTTGGATTTAACCTTTTTGTGATATTTGAAGTCTCCATGTATCTAGTTCATAAATTCTCAGACATTTTTTCCCACTTTGGATAACTTTACCTCCTTTTGGAATGGCAGACTTCAGTACCATGAAAGTAAAAAATAAGCTGTTGCAGAAGAGACTGAAGATTGATGAAGCACAGGAACTAATAAATTACACAGAGTGAGCATATCCTGCACTTATTTCACATAATTCTTTAAAATTATTATGATGTAATAATTTTTTGTTCCATAAAGAGGGGTTTTGGCAAGAAGTTGTACAGTGAACACATCCTAGCATTAAGCCTACATACACTTTTTTTTGTGTTTTCCTGACAGCAACTGGCAATAAAAAGGCCTTATAACTGGGAGTTATATCCCATACACTGGGAGGACACCACCACTGCCTGGTCTGCACACTCCTTTATCGAGTTCATCATCATTCAAGTAACCGGTATGCTGCCAAAGAAACCAACCCCTGCACAGTGGTGTTGTTTAAGTTGTTTCACTCAAGTGGCTGTTTCACTCACCTCAGGAATTTGGTACCTTTCAAGCACAAAGCATCTGATTCTGACAAACCAGTAACTGAAGTAAATGAAGCTGTACTAGAAAAAACTAGGGAGACATCAAAACTGGGTAGCAAAATGTATTGTTTTCAGCTATCTGTAATAGTAAATTCAACTAAGACAATTCAATCCCATTCACAGGTACTGGCTGGCGCTACAAGTGGTAAGCAAACAGCAGTAGAAACTAAGGCTGACTAGGCTTGTTATTTTTGGTTGCAATTTGTGCAACTGCAGTTCCATAAACAGGCTCTCTGATTTCAGGAGAGCTATCCAAATTCTTCTGCGAGTCATGCATGCTGGGCTTAGCATTGTTTCTGGTTAAAGAAGCTTCACACACTGTGTCACAAATCTCACCTTTGAAGAAGCAACACATTGAAAGGCAGGCACAACAGACCTCAACTGCAGAGCTCCAAACAGGAGGTTTACATTGAATTAAGGTTGGAAATGGTTTGGGCCCTTCCAGAAGCACCATCTGTTTCTACAGCTGGTCATTGTTTGGATTATTTACGACCATAATTTTAGATTTATCTGGTTAACCTTTGGATAGCCTCCTAAAATAACTGTTGACTCTTTGAGTTTTCAAGGTAATATATTAAGATGCAAGAGTTTAATGTTATTATTTTATGGAAAGAACCACAAACCTTTTTATGTAATATATCAATACCTACAAAACCAGGAAATAGCTATACTATCACATACACTATCACACGACAAAGGGAACTGCATCATCACATATTTGTTGTTCACACCATGACCTATGCTAATTGAGATTTCTGCATGAAAAAAAAAGAAAAGCAATGACAGCTTTGTTGTTGTTGTTGTTATTTTGCAGTTTGTTGTTGGTTTTGAGACTTCCCCTTCCCCACAGTGCTTATTAATACTATATCTATCTTCATGTTACACTTCAACAGAAAGAGAGGAGTAGACAGGACCAAGCTTCTTTAGAAATATTACAAAATAAAGGGGAAATCGGTCTTGAGGATTCATGAATTGCATCAGACTTCAAATGGATGAAAGGAGATGGAAAAAAGTCTTTTCCATACTAGACTCTATGATCCCATCCTGTGCTAATACAGGTGCAGAGAGTCTTTCCATTTTCCCTGAGGGGGTCAGGTCCCACAATACAAAAATACTGTGCTAAAATAAAAGTGGACAGAAGGCTGGTTGATTTTGCAAACATTAATCAAGGATGGTTGAAATTGAGGTTGAAAGTAAACTGGTAGAAGTTAGAAACTGTGGGAAAGGTTTTGTAAGACTGAGGTAGTTTCAGTTAGAGTGTAATTACACTTTTCATGCTCACTAGGTTATGAATACCAGTATATAGACTTCAGAATTAAGAGCACGAACTTTGCTGCATTTGTTTGTATTTAAAGGGCAGAACTCCAGTCAAATGAGAACACTGATAGAATTTATTCTACATAAGTGGTGAGCTCACAGTCGCACATAGCTTTTGGTTTCTCTCCATGTAACAGGCTAAAACAAACCCTGAGATCAAAAACACCTTACTGTTTTGCTTTGGACTTTGTAGCTCCTGTCCAGTCTTGATTTAAAACCTTTTTGTAACACTCTGAATCTACACAGCACTCTGCAAAATGCACGTTGATAAGGATGTTGACAACCATTTAAAAAAAGCAACAAAAAAAAAAAAAAAACCTTTGAAAAAGATATGCAAAATAAGGACAAATTGAGGAAAACCTTTTTGTCTTTCTAAATGCACTGTATTTCCCTTCCCACCAGAGAAAACATTCTTAAATTATGAAAATCTAGAAAGGGCTTTCTTCCTGGTCATCTTCCTGCATTCCCCTGTCAATATGAAATGAATCCAAGAGAAAACCTGCATTACAATGCTACAATAAACAATAGCCTCATTTGTTTTGGGAGGATCTATACATAACTGGTAGAACAAAAGATTATTAGATGAGGATATAAAAAAAAAAAAATAAACATGAATTTAAGTCTGTTAGGTGGCACTCAAGAAAAATCTGATTGTTTCATTTGCATGAAAAGGAGGTAAAATACTGCATACCTAGCCCTTTTGTTAGTTACCCAAATTCACTTTGGCATAACCTTTTTAACAGTCACTGAAGGCAATCAACCACATTATCACAGGAGCATGCTGAAGTCAAATGCAGCAGAGCAAGTGAACCAGGCTGACTTACTCTATCACAGCTGGAACCTCCCCGAAATGCATTCAGTATTGTACCCTGTAGTCATATAATCTTTCTTTTTATGGTTCTGAAGCTATAAAATTAATCTGTCATATTAGACCCAAACTAAAATTTCCATACTCATCTGAAACAGTAGCAAAAGTGAAATTAATATATACTGATGTATATAAGCACCTGCTGGGAGAGAATAAATAAGAGGGAGATAGGCTCTTCCAGTCGTGCTCACTGACAGAACAAGATGAAATGGGTACAGATTAAAAAATATGAAATCTGAACACAAGAGAAATAATTTTTTACCCCAAGAGTGGTCAAACAGTGGCATAAGTTGCCCAGGGAAGTTGTGGAGTCTCTATCCTTGAAGAAACTCAAAACCTAGCTGGACACGGTCCTGGACACCTGCTCCAGGTGTTGTGCCTAAGCAGGGAGCATGGATTAGATGATCTCCAGAGGTGTCTTCCAACCTCAGACATTCTGTAATTCTGTGTAAAGCAGAACCTATTCTATAGCTAGTCCATACAGTTCAGCTCCAGTGTAAGACTGATGGCACAATGTGAAGAGGTCGATCATACAGTAGTTCCTTATATAGGATTCCACAATGGCTAAACTGTATTTTTTGAACCTTACTAATCACAGATAGATAATGTAAGGGAAAAATGTAGTTTTGTTCACAGTGTCTTGCTGATTTGATAGAAGCATAAAAATGCTTTACAAAATTTCTTAAGGAGCTGGTATGTGTTTTGAAGTTTGCTACAGAATTAATACAGAACTACTGGTTATTTTTACATGAGTTAATCTATACTACCGCCTAGTGGCTAAGATCTAAATGAGTACGACTCCACCACGTTTTCTATACGGACATAGATGTATAGGAGTTATGTATGTTATATTGTTTTCCTCCATTTTTAGAAACCTTATTATGTATATTCTATGTTTATGCACTAACAGTGTTACCCAGTATAGTAAAGATCAGAGAAATTTCCATGTTTCAGGACACTAACATTCTGCTGAGCAGTACTACTGGTTGAGCGTAGTCACGTCAGTAGGATCTCCATTTTAACATAGTTATGGTTAGAGATAGAATTAGTTTAAAGTGAGCTGTAGTGAAGGGATTCAGCCATCATGTTTCAGTTGTCAGTGTTAGAAAGAAACATTCTTGGGGTAGACTGTGTTATAAATGTCTAGTGAGGAGATTTTTGCATCTTCCACAAAGTTCTTGTGGCCCAAATGGTCATGAGTTTGGTGATGAATAGAGTTTATCTTGTTCAGTGTAGCAGATCCAGATACAGTAAGCCCTCTATTTTTCATTCGTTGCTGTAGTTCATGTACCTGGCCAAGTTCACAGAACCAAGCCCTTCAGCATATTGAGCTTGAACAAGTATAAATCATTTGTGAGTTCCTGGTTTTCCCATTTCCTCCAAACCCCATGCCATGGATCCCAGCAGCAATATAGGACTTAGTCAAAAAACAGGCTCTTGCAGAAGCTTAGAGGAAAACACTAGAAAAAACTACTTCTGTAGCTGACAGTGACAACAGCCAGTTAGAGGAAAGGCTCCCTCCTTGGGAAGAGTAGTTTCCAGCTACTCACATTACCTGACTTCTATTTCTTGGCAGTAGGAGCACAGAAGCTGCTCCTACTACATCTGTCAGCACCCTTAATGACAGCAGGAGTTATAGTAGAAAGAAGCAATAAATGTGCACCTTAACAATGACTAAAAGCTTTTTTTAAAACCAACGTATCTATATGAAGAGCTATATATAGATCTTTTCTAATTAATTTATTTAGGTCTCTTCCCTAGAGGTTTCTGCAGCTCAGGTCTTGCTGGAAGGAGAAATTTCAGGTGACAAAGTTAGGTGTAAAACTGAAAACAAACCCATAATTTTGTCCACCAGGTGGCACTTTTTCATAGGGCTTCTATGTTCAAAAAATCACCTTAAGGCAAAACAAATCGTAGTGTGAAGTATTATTGAGCAAAGATCTGTCTCTGGAAATGTGATCTACCCAGATGTCTTCTGGGAGGGAATTCTTAATTAAGGGAGTGGGATTTCTGTTACTGACTTAAAAGTAAAGCAACTTGGCTTAAGGTAGAAGCATTAGGGAAACGAAATCAATTTGTAGTGTGCAGGACAGATTATTTTTCTTCCCTCCAATTTTTTAGAAGAACTGTATGAGTGATGGTGAGTGATTTATATCTGATGCAACAGAGAAGGGAAATGGAAAAGGGGACAGTCACTGAGTAGCACAAACTTAGAGTTTTGTATGATAAACAGGCCAAAGAGGCAGTACAATTCATTCTGCACTGATGGAAGACATTGTAGTATGGAACTCATAAGTCTTTATTTTGACTCCATTTTAGTCCAATACACACATGGTCTGATGTTTCCTTTCCACCATAACAGCTGGAATTTAGGCTGCATATGTTAATGTAGTGTAAAGATATTTGTACAGTATAAATGAGGAAAAATGTTATCTCTGTTGGGAGCAGCATTGTTTGAGTTTGGAAACTGTGCTTTTAACAGTCTCCTGTGCAAAAAAATGTGGTTTAATGTTGTTTAAAAATGTTTCATTCTATTTGCACAGTTTGCATTATTATGTCTGAGTATCTTTAGGTAAATATAGGTACATAAGGTGTAGGCAACGTGCAATATATTTATGGAAGCTGAAACTCCCCAGGGGAACAGATCCACCTCTTGTGGCAGCAGCAGGCAGCGCACCTCAGTACCCCCAGCCAATACACTCCTGGAAAGACTATATCAGGCCTTACTTCTGGACCCTTTCAATCCTTTCCTCTCTTTCCATAGCAGCAACCTGACAGGAATAGCTTTCGCAGAAGCAACGCAGGGAAATCACAGCGATCTGCTGAGGCCTTTGTACTATGACAGATCTCTGCCATTTCCTCAGCTGGTGAGTATAGGAAACATTGTAATGATGACATGGAACCAGAGAAGAAGTTTCATTTCCCGACTAGCCAGTAAGCATTTTGGCCTTGTATTTCTGCTCATTACATCAGGGTTGATTTAGAAACATTTGTGCTTTGTTAGTCCATTTACTTTCCAGGCTTCTCACAGGATGCTGAAAGCACCTCTGCACGCACTGCTTCTTGTTAAAATAATGGAAAATTCTGTTTCCTTAAGTGCAATACATGTACAATTATTGAACATTTCCTGAACCCTGGTTAGTGTTGTTCGACTGAAAAAAAACCAAAACAAAACAAAAAAAAAAAAAAAAAAAAAAAAACCAAACAAAAAAACCCCGGGTTTTAATATAAATAGCTTGCAAGTGAGCTGCAAAAAGGCTCACTTTCAGTGGATGAGTGATGACTGCAAGAGTGCCTATAAGAAAACAGTATCTAAGATACCTCTTTCTCAGAAACAGTAAAAGGCTTCATCTTGTCAATGCACAAAACTGACACATAAGTCCCATTTGCTGTGATCAACTTGTTTCTGTTATGGAGAACCATTTCAAGGACATTTGCTTAAATTGGCTTTTCTACAAAGTGCAGTTATATTCTAATCCAGGCCATGTGGCAGGAATCTGCCTGACCCCATACTGTCACTGGGAGAAGACACTAAATTGGAAATGATGGATCAAATTAGCTTACAGTTGTAAAAATAAGCAGCTGAAGTAATAAACTGCAATTCCAGAAACATAACGGCATCCTGGAACCATGCTGTTGCTGTTTCTGATCTGAAATGCTTTGCTAGTGTACTCATGAAGAGTTTTAGCCCAGTTGTTAAAAAGAGATATTGATATGAAAACTGACACTCCAATCTTGCTTACAGAGATAGGCTTCTTCTCTTGAAATCTACTCTTACCTGCTACGCCTTAGATCCTCAAGATGTAGTTGTATTCTTCTAATTAACCAGCTTTGTTATAAGTCTCAGAGGAACATCTGATGTAAAACCTTCTGCAAATCTCTCATTCATGTCTCAAACCTTCTAACAATTTCTAACCTTCCTTTTGCTGTCATTTCCACTTCCCTTTGTCGTTCCCATCCTGCAAGTTCCACCCTACTTCAAACTTCTCCCTCAACCCAGAATTAATTTTGGAATAATTTACAGAAGGAATTCAAGGGTAAGATATCTTTACCAAATTTACTCCAAAAAGTACTATGGGAATGGTACTCTAAAACTGAGAATAAGACTATACTTTATCATTGTTGCCATGGTGATCAAAACTAGGACATTTCATTTTTCAGCCTGTGCTTCTAATATGCTAAATAACTTGGTCCCCGGACATGGGACTGATTAACTGCAGAACACCAAACAAATATCTAAGCCATGAAAAAGAAAAGCAATTAAATGTTTGAGAGTGTTAGGATTGTATCCTCAGAGAGGAAAGAGAAAAAAATGGCAGGGAGGAGAATGTGCTCCTACTGAGAAAGGAGGGATGGGTGACAAAAGTAAAGATGAGGCTAAGACATAGACATTCAGAAACATTTTAACTCAATGAGAAGCAGTTCCCTTAATGCTTTGGGACTCCTCCTAATGCCACCCAGTGCCAGACTTTCAACCCAGGATCTCAGAAGAACACCACCACCAAGGAGTCATAGACCAATTTCTTTGATAGGAAATTTTCCTTGTGTTCCAGGCATATATATTCCCTTCCAGACCTCACTTCAGAGGAAACAGATTGGTGAACACTTGGCTCCACCTTCAGTCCTGCAGCTGCAAACGACAATGTCTTTTTTCACGTTCTCCATGCCAAGGCAAGGACTAAAAGCAGAATTTAAGCTTACATATATTTTTTATAAGACTAGAGGTGAGGTAGTATTGTGCATTTGTGAATTTGATACACCAGTACATCTCCTAATGCCTAGGTTTTTAGTTGCTTCGATCAGAAAAGGGCTTCTTATAGTGAAGTGCACTATTTGGTTGATCTTTTAAAGGACCCAGCGCTGTTTCATAGAATCACACGTATACCATAGCCATTACCAAACAATTGCAAACTGAAAACTATAGTCAAAGTTCACTGCAGCTTTTTAGCATGCAACCTCATAATTTTATACTGTGGTTTGCAGAAATGCCTCTATATAAAGTTCATCAAGTTACACTCAGCTAACATAAAGAGAAAAAAAAGCCAATCAGATAGGAAGGGCAGGGAACTATAATTGAAAAACTAAGGATCACATAACTTGATAATGAATTCAAAATGAAGAAAAGGACCAGGTAATTTGAATTTAAATGGGGTTTAGTTCAATTTCACAGCGCTTGCCTTTCCAAATACAAAGATCAGAAGCTTTGAGTGTAATTATTTCTTCAAATTACTGACATTTTTTCTTACCAAAAATACTTCTACAATAAAGGATATTTTGCTTTACACTGTCAGCCTTTTCTTCTTTGGAGCAACACAAGTTCTCCATATTCTTTTGCTTGGTCATACCCTCACTTTTATGACAGTGATGAAACTGACTGTCATTTTCTGTAGTCAGTGGATTCCGGTTGAGCATCCACATGGAATACTGCGGGTAAAGTAGCATTTTTCAAATGATCAGTTGCACTGCCACAGGCACCATAATGTCACATAAGGCTTTTGTGGTATCTATAGCTTTTAGCATCAGTTCTCCTCTCTAACAATCACACACCAAATATTTCCTTCAAGCTTCAAAATAGGGTGCTGTTGCCCACTCTCCGATTGCTATTGTTGTAGCCACATTGAATGTTAGCAGCACATTTTTTCCTTGAAGACGACTTTTGAGTCTCACTGGAACCACACTTAGAAGGAAAGGTAAAATGAGTCCAAAAAGGTCATTCTACAGTTTTAACAAAATTCCGGATTAACAACAAGCATGGGTTCAACATCTTGCCTCCTTTTTCACTATGTATCTTAACTTACTGAGCAGCTCACTCTCAAAATCATTGCCCTGTCTAAATTGAATGGCTGTTAGATGAGCAAAGCTGGTCCGACAGGCTGGTTGCCATGTGATTGGACTGGAATAAGCTGTTCTGCTATGAATGTTCCAGGATAGCTGTCCAGAGTGGAAGCACCATTAATAGTTTAATAAATAAATAATAATATAAGTTAATAATAAAATAGTTCAACTCAATACTATCATATTCTGGTATTTTTTTAGAGACCTATGTAGTTCTAGTAATTAAAAAGGGAGCAATGAAGAAACAAACAAGAATACGAAACTTAGATTTTAGAAAACCTTTTCAGTGATTTCCTTTTCCATTGTTTTTCCCTTGTAATTAGTCACTTTTCTTTCCTATTTTTAACAACCAAAACAGACATGCAACACTGGAACTGACTTACAATTCTTCGGCAGTAATAAATATTCTCCATTCTGTTTAGATTTCTTCCCTGAATATGAAGTGAAGAAACAATCTGAAAAGGCAAAAAAAAATCCTAGGGCATTTTAAAAGCTAAAAGGCTTCAGTTATTTTCTTATTAACTACACCAGCTCTCCATAATTAGAACTATAAGTCATCAAGGCACAGTAAGTCTTTTCACTGTGGCTAGGTACAATCTCCACTGAAGCTGAATCCTGTTCTCTGAGTCACTTTTTAAAGACTTAATTGCTGCTTCTCTAATGGAAGTTCATAATAATCTTTTATATGAGCTCTCCAACGCTGATGTGGAAGGAAAAAAAGACCTAAAAAAAAAAAAACAGTTACTTCAAAGCAGAACTCATTCAGTTTTCTCAGTATCTTAATAGATATTACAAGCCAATTTGCTCAGGAGATGAGGAACAGAAGGCTTTGACAGGTATGAAGAACTCAGTTATTCAGGATTTGTTGGGAGGGGTGTTCCTTCATGTTTCTGAGTTTCTCCTTTCCCACTTACTTTGTCTTTAGTTGCCCCAAGGAGGAATAGTAGCGGCAATAGTAGCTTCTTTGCATTTCTTTAATTAAACTCTGAAAGGCACCAGATGCTTCCATTTGCAGTCTCCCTTTCTCTTACTAAAGCGCAGAGGAGTTAATTATATAGTAGGCTTTAGTTTACTCTGAACCCGGTCTGGTGCAGTGCTAATTAAGTCCTGTGATTTAGTTAAAGTATAGCTTGTCATCACAATAGGTCTCTGCTGCATTGCTGTGCATTGCTTTTTTCAATCTAGTAGAGAATTCTGAGACTTTAGCACTTTCTGTAGCTTAAATTATTAAAGACTTGATCTGCAATAATTTCTTCTTGTCCAAGAAATGAAGCATGATAATTTGGTCCTTAGGAAGCGCCTGGTTCAGTGTTACTGAAATGTAGACAGCTAGGGCTTGAAGAAACAGCAGGAAGATTTCAAAGGATGATGGTTCACATTACTTTTAACCAGGTTCAAAGGTTATTCAGATGCCCAAGGTACAAGTAGGTTTTTCCTGGGATTTCACTAAACTTCTCAGGCCACTTCTAAAAATCCCAGTGTGGCATAATCTGCATCTCCCTCCATCCTACATCCTTAGGCATCTAACTGTTCTTTGACTATGTTCTTGACTCTTGCATGCTCTTTCCCAGGATACTGTGGTGTTAAACAGAGCAAATGTTAGGCAGCTCTTTTGGCGTATACCCCAGAAACAGCCAACAAATTTGTAGTCTTTACCTTTTATAATGGAAATTTTATCCAAATAGTCAGTAGTGCCACTGGGATACAGATCGCTTCCCAAATACATCCTCAGGTTGACTTCGCCTTTTTTCTGCCCACCTCCATTTCCTCTGGGAAGGAAATGTGAGTGCACAAGCCAGAAGAGACCCCTGGAGTGCTATGATTCGAATACCACTTGAAGGACCGGGGCACTCACTAAACAAGAGGCTTGAGTGAGGAAAACATATCCTGGTCGACTTTCCTGTCTCACAGGATGACTGCCAGGTATTCACAGGGATTATTAGTGGATGAGCTGCAGAACCAGAACTTCTTTTAAAGAAGACTTAGCAAATAACTTTTAATAACAAATACATTTGGGGATAACCTCCTCTGCTTAGGGACAATTAGCAAAGAAGAGAAGCAAAATTAATCAGATAAATTATCCATCATGAATTATTCAGATAATTTTTAAGAAAGCTTTAAATTACTGCAAGATAAAGATCCTAATTTATCACTCCCTTCCCTGCGGCACAATAGTATGTGAAAGCTTCAAATAAGTAGGTTTGTTAAAAAGAAAAGTTTAAGGCGTATTCCTTAGACCTTTCTGAGTCTTTATGAATTCACTTGGATGAACTTTATCGGATTTGTAATTATGTTAAATTAATTACAGAAACTGAAACTGGGGCCACATGAACTGAAGTCGTCACCAAGCACGGCTCCGACACCTCAGGCCTAGCTTGATTCTTACACACAGGCACAAACACGCAGACCTTTCTCACAGGCTGCTATTGTCAGAAAATTAAATACTGTTTCTAGTGCAGGCTAAAAACAAAACCTGAACTGTGTTTGCGTTTGGTCAGTCTGTCACCCGGTGTCTGTTCATCTGCCTGCTCTGGGGTGCCAGGAAGCCTTCCCAATGGACTACTTTGAGAAAGGCAATTCCTCTTCATTTTTATCCAGTGTACCTTGTGCTCTTATAAATTAATGAATTAAATTATTATTAACACATTTTTATTAATAATATTAATTTATTAATTCATTTATTTGAGAGTATCAGGTGACTGCAATCCTTTTACTAGCCTGGATGCTCAGGATTTTAATCAGGAATCAACATAATCTTTCCCAGTTTTAACAAAAAGATATTTTCTGCTGCCATATACCTAGCATCCCCTTTGCTTTCTGTATCAAAGTTTTATACACCCACAATCACTTAAAACCATACTTCATTTCTCCATATCAGATTTAACACACAAGCACACACAACCACCCCAAACAGTACCCTACTATTCTGGCCTGTCCTTACTTGTACTTGGAGAAATGACAGCACATTAGGTGCCACATTACGGAAAGCTTGGGTTTAATTTTAGACTAACCAATTTTGCATCACCAGCCCCTACTTGTTAAAGTGCCTATAGCCTAAATATGCTTGGCCTCAAAAAGAAAAAAACACCAACCAAGCAACCAAACACCAACCATTTTTTCCATGTAAACACAAACTGATTGTTGGTAGAGGAATCATGAATACATGTTGGGGGTGAGATCACAGATTCTCAAGTCAAGTGTTTACCACCAGTGCTTTATTAAGGAGTTTCCCTCTCCCTTCCCTTTCTTATGCCTCAAGCCATTTGTTTCTGTGCCTATGACTCAAAGCACCATCCTGCTTTAGCAGAAACAAAACTATTCATGGGACTTGGCTAGGGATGATCATAAGCCCTTTATAGTACTTGGCCAATATATTTCCCCCCAGGCACACAGCAGGGACACTTATGCAGTCTGAAAGAACAGCTGTGGGAGGGCGATGGGCCACAAGCAAGGATGACGAAGATGACGAAGGGAGAGACAGAGAGAGACTTGTGAAACTGGTACAGTGCATCACTGTGTTTGCACAAAGCATTATATTAGTGGTCCATCAGACTTATTTCAACTTACAGATGAACTGAGAGAACAATTTTACTGCTATCGAACACAGCAGAGAGGCCTGCAAATAGAAAAGGCTGCATTATTATGGAGAACTGCAGGAAGCACAAGAACTTTGTGAGTAGCAGCAAGCAGCAAATTGGACCCATACTTCCAGTGTCCTGCAGTAATAAGCAAATAAATAAATACACTGTTGTGAATTTGGACTGTCTATACATTTTCAAAGCATTTATTTTGCCTGCTTTCAGCTCATACTGCAGTAAGGTAGGCACTTATAAAAGGCTCATGGCATGACAAAGAAATCGAAACTACCAAACAGTAGCCAAGAAGAAAGGTCATAAATTAAGAAAGATCTGAGCGACTGAAGTAAGCAGAATTAAGGTTCTGTTTTGCAACAGAACCTTACTAATCCTAATAGGGTTAGAAGCAAATATTGATCATGCAAGGAGACTGTGCAGAAAAATCAGGCTTTCATCAAGGATGAAAAATTGATCTAACCTAAGAATAGAATGAAATAAAAAGGGGAAAATTTAGACTTCAAAGCTGGAGGGGGGAGGAGGGAACTTTGGTCTGATTTTTTTTCATACTGCAAAACGATATCCAAGAGAAAAGGCAAAATTCACTTGAGACATAAAAAAAATAAACGTATATATAAAAAAAATCAAATAAAAATTAGATTGGAGAATGCATTAAAAAAGGTAACTGCAGAAAACTATCCCCCAGTGGCTGGGGAGTGTTCCAGGTGACCTTTTGTAATAGAACTTCTCCATTACTGTTTTGTTTCACTATTTCTGAGCCTGTATATATAAGCCCATGTACATTTTGCTTTGGCCCTTAAATGAGATTGCGTGATATATATCAACTATTGGGTAATAGGGATTGCTAATGGGGGCTGATCTTTAGTGTCCTTTTGTCATTACACATGGAAGAAAAAGGAACCAAATTAATTGCCTCATTTCATTTTTATTCAGTATACTCTGATACATTTTCATGTTTTGAATTCCAATTTCTCCCAGTTCACTTTGTATCCAGTGTTGGAAAAGCCATTTCTTGTATTTCTTAATATCCTCAAAGGATCTAAGAAAATTACAGAATTTAACAGCTTTACTTCAAAAATCCATGTAAGAGCTTCAATGACCACCATAAGCTGCATAGTCACACTGGACAAATTGTCTGAGAGTTTAGAGAATTTACTTATATTAACATCTGGAATATAAAGTAGGTAAAATCTATCAGAGAGTTTGAAATGTTACATTCATCAGTAAATCCATTATACTATATAAAACCACATTGACCTCTTACCAGTTATGACAAAAGTTTCCATTACCAGAGATTTAAAGAACCTCTGTTTTTTCCAAGCCTTTTAATATGTAAATGGACTCTGGAGTTTGGAAATATTCAGGATTAAACTCTGCACTCAGCAATCTGAGTGAATCTCATACTGAAGTCAGTTTCATCTGTTAGCTGCATATGAAAAGTTGTCTTTTTTCCCCTGATGTCCCTAACCACATACTTAGAGGAAGTAGGTTAGCTGAGTTGCCACTGATAGGAAACGGCAAGTCGGAAGCAGGTGAGGACTTGACACATCCACTGTATCTTGCTGCTGTCCTCTCTGGGTCCCCACAAAGGTAAGTTCCGTGTTGAGAATAACCCCAAAGACCCAACTTCATCTGGAGCTGATGCAGGCACACAGTTGTGTATCCACTGAATGGGCTAGTACATAAGGCCAAATTTTAGGCTGCAGCTTTCTGACAGCTGAGGCAGAGGACTCACAGTACCTGCTCTGGCATCAGATCTACATGCACAGTGCTTAGGTATCAAAAACGTTTGAACCAGCAATGTGTCTTTGCTGTTTCAAAGGTCTTTATGGCCTTTTCAGTCTGGAATTAAATGGTCTGAAACTGGTTTTATCATCTCATCAAACCACAGCCTGCACTCTGGCAGGAGTCATCTTCGCCTTCATGCCCTTAGGCATGGGGAAGAACTAAAGGAAAGGGCCTGGAGAGGGGCTTGCTGACCCAGCCATGACAGCACTATAGCAGTACTAGTGAATGCCAAGGGCATGGGAAAAATGTGCAGAATGAAAGACATGTATTCCTCAAGGCAACAAGGCCAATATAAGCGCTCCGAATGATTTAGCCTCATGTGATCCCTGTGGTAGCTTGCTTTCTCTCTTCTGCCTTTGATCCCACCACTGAAATACTGCCCCAACTGTCCAACTCAGTGCCTGGGCTCAGAAAGTCTTTGAACCTTAGCTTACTGGAAGGCAAAAGAGTACGCTCAAGGAGCACCACTGCAGCATGTTACTCTTTACCCTACTATTGGCTATGGTCTGCAAGCAGACACCTACGTAGAGGGAGCTGTAGTCGCACTCACTCCAGCTGCTTCTATGTTCTGCAGTCCAGGTTTCAGCGAGGCCAGTACACTCAGCCTGTCCCACCTCTGAGCAAAGCTGTAGTATTTGCTTTTCCTCCTATTGTAACCACTGTTTGTTCAGAAACCCCATGAATTATAGATTCTTAGCATGAAGTTCCAACTCTCCTTAGTGACACCCAAATGACAGAGTCATGCAAGGGGACCTATCTAACATTTGGGAGAATTTGTGTCTGTATATGTATTACAAACAGACTACAAGTTGCCCCATGCAAAATAGTTACTTTGCACGAACCGCCCTTTTAACCTGCATCTCTGCAATTTCTTTTGGCACATGGCTTTTCTGCCTATCAAAAAGACAGCGCACATTATAGGGCTCCTGGCACAGCAGTCACTGGTCACCCTGAGAGGCAGCAGGGACCAGAAGCTGTGCTGT
The DNA here is from genome assembly GCA_032466535.1 of Forpus xanthops. NCBI lineage: Eukaryota > Metazoa > Chordata > Aves > Psittaciformes > Psittacidae > Forpus > Forpus xanthops. Next base: position 14,427 of record JASSUY010052673.1, on the reverse strand, counting down.
ACAGAACAGTGGCCTCAGCATCAACTAAAAACCAAAATCTAATACAAGTTTTTGTGATCCATAAACCAGCAGAGGTTTAAGTGTACTGAAGTGTACCAAAAAGCTCACTGAAAGGAACACCTAATCAATACTTTATTCAAGACCTTTTTTCCAGAGAGAGTTTACTATGTATGACACTTCATTTCTTCACAAATGACAGGAGCAGAGAACCTCAGGGATGTTTTACAGGCCTGCTGCTGAGCGGCCACATCATGCACAGAAATGACAAGCCTCAGTGGTGATGCCCGCTGGATTTTTCCTGGTGTTCAATATTTCCCCATGCCAGCAGAACTGCAATGGTTTATGGGCACTGCTTCAACAGCTTGATATTCCGCCAAGCCTGTCCCTCATCGTGAGAAACACTGTTAACAAATGTGTCATGGACCAGAACTGTGGACAAGCAATTAGGTCATCAGGACAAACCGCTTTTGGTCACCCTGCACCTCGGGGAGCAGCTGGGTGCAGCTGCTCCATCAGAAAGGGGCCACGGGGCAGCTGTCCCTGTGCTGGCCTCAACCCCTGCATCCAAACCAAGGGGCCTGACAATTGGCATGGCTTGTATATTGTTCCACCCTTTTAAAGTGACTATATTACAACAAATGAGCGTTTCTTCGTGACGGTTTTGCTTCCTACAGCTATTGCCGATTGTTGCCCAACAATAACAACAGGAAAAGCAAAAAACAGGCAGAATTCCCTCGGAGCAGCAGTGGGATCCACACTCAACCACTAGAAAGCCATATAAAATTCATCTGAATGTCTGATTTCCAGAATCCTGCTGCCAAGCAACCTGTTGGCACCTCTGGTCATTGTCTTTGGAAACAAAAGAGAGTTGAGCAGACCTGCCACAATTAGTGCATGAAGCGGCTTCTGGGTGAGGAGAAAGATGCACAGAGGTGGCATCAGTGGTCCCACCACAGCTTGTGAACATCATGCACGCTTTTGAGGCCTGCTTCTTGCTGTGCTGGACTGGGATGGTTGGCACTGACAGCACGCGCAGGGCTGGCAGAAGTGAGGTAAGGTTGGAAGGCCTTTGAGCAACCTGGTCTAGTGGAAGGTGTCCATGGCAGGGGATCAGAACCAGATGAGGTTTAATGCCCCTTCCAACCCAAACCAGCCTGCGATTCTGTAAGTCCCTCTCTTCAGAGGCATGGTGCTGCTCCTCCATTGCGCACAGGAGCCAGGCACACCCAGTGTGGGGACATGTCTACACTAACATTTCAGTCCTCCATGCTCTCACCCTGAGCTTTGTGGGACACTAAAGTCTTATCTCCTGGATTTGCTGTTGCATTTCCTTCTTCCTCATGTCCACTAGCTGGTTTTAAGAAGAACGGCTTCACAAGAGCAGTTTCCTCTTTCTTGGGAGAAACAGCAAACGCCACACCTTGTGCTGCCAGTCCAGCATTCCTCCCCAGACACACACCAACGAGAAGCGGTGCTAAAATTAACGCTTTAAACACCTGGCATTTCCCGGTTCTAACCAACGCTTGCGAAACCCGGTTGCCGCTGCTGCCTTTAATCAGCAGCAAACGGCCCTAGTCAGCTCCCGCTTGAGGCGGCACCGAGCAGCAGCAACAGGAGGAGGAGGAGAAGGAAAGGGCTCCTCCTCCGCCGGGTCCCACATCCCTGCCGCTACCAGGGGCCTCCTCCTCTCTCCCCGCAGGCCCGCCCCGTACCCCGTGACGGTCCCGCCCCGGTGATAACGGCGGGGCGCGGTGGCCCCGTTGGGCGCGGAGCAGCCATGGGTTCGGCGGCGGAGTTGCTGCTGCTGCCGCCGACACCGCCACCGCCGCTCGGGGAGAGCGAGCGGGAAGCGGTGGCAGCGCCCGCCCGGCACCGGAGGAGTCAGGAGGAGCAGGTGAGGTGTCCGGGAGGGCGGGCAGCGGCTGCAGGCAGCAGCGGGGATGGGGCTGCCCCCGCCGTAAGGCGATGGGGAAGCGTGAACGCCTTTTGACTCACCCGTAGCATCGCCGTTGCGGCGGGGCTTATGCAACCCGGCTGCGTGGGGCTGCCCCGCGGAATGCTGGAGTATATCCCCCCCGCCGCCGCCGTGTACCAACCTGACCCTCGGTCTTAATCCGCGTGGGAGAGGATGGAAACAGATCCTACACTCATAGAGAACCAGGCTGGAAGCGACCTCTGGGATCATCTTTATAGAGAAAGCATGACCTGGACTAGAAGTCCCAGTACCGTGTCCAGCCGAATCTCGGAAGTGTCCAGTGCTGGGGAATCCACTGCTTCCCTGGAGAGATTATTCCAATGGTTGATTGTTTTCATTGAGAAAAAAATTCCTGTTGGGTCCAACTGGAATCTCCAGTCTGTAACTTGTGCCCATTACCCCTTATCTTTTCCATGTGACTCCGTGTAAAAGGGAGTCTCCGTTTTCTTTGTAGCCACCCTTTAAATACTGGAACATGATGATAAGGTCTTCCCTCAGCCGCCTTTTCTTTAGATGTACAAGGGTGGTCCCTGCACAGCAGTTGCGTGGGGAATATCTCGTTGGCAATCATTAGGGAACTGTTGCCATCCTCTGATAGTCCAGCTCTCAAGTTTTTCTTTTAAAGACTTAAATGTTTCAAGCTTTCAGTTGCTTTCTTGCTTCTGAAATTGAATGTATTGTCATTGGAGAAACATATCCACGCATTTTTCGGTTTGTCTGCATTCTTCAGGGTATGCGTTCTTGTGGCATGGTGGATGGAAGTGGCCTTTTGCTTAGGAAATGAAAAAAGCTGAGTGTGTTTCCCTATTGTTAAGTGTAAATGGCTTGCCACGCACTCTTTGTTTCTCAGACAGCATTGTCCCGGTGCTTAGACAAAGGCAGAGTCCTTAATGCACTTTTATTGATGTTTCATTTACAGCAAAACAGAACACAACCTTTCTCATATTCAGTTCTAAATGCAAGCATCCACTCCAAATGCCATGAGTGGTTAAGAGAAATGCACTAGCACTGACAATTGCGCAGGGGCAGAGCGAGCTCTCAGAGTACATCCCAAGTAATTTTCAGACAGTTTTGTTCAATTTGTGAATAATTTCTGTTGAAAATTCTTATAAGATGGTCGTGACTGCACTCAACCATAAGTCAGCCCTTCCACAGATAGAATAGTTTCATATTTGAAAGCATCTGGTAGTGCCTGCCGAATTTTACAGCCAGAAGTGGGCCACTGCTGGAAGGCATTGGTACTTGAGAATTCACTTGTTAACCACTTATGTAAGTCAGTGCATCTTCCTTGTCTCTTTCTGTAGAAAAATAGGGCAGAGCAGGGCACATATCTGAATGCTAGGTAAGGTGGGATGTCCTGAGAGGTGCAGCAGTTCTCCTGTCTGTGTTCACAAGCCCCCCTATAGGAGGGTATCACAAGAAGAGAGTCAGAAACACACTCTGGCTGCTGTCTTCTCTGAAAAGTAAGGTTTAAAAGTTGCATCAGATCATGTCAAAGGTTACTGCTGCCAAACTGATTGTAATTCCACACAGAGGAGGGAGCTCCCTGCAGGTTATGACTGCTGCTTTGGTAGTGGTGGGTGTGAAGTTGTGGTTCCAGGGGATGGTGTGTGCCTTCTGATGTTGCCTAAACACATCTTTAGATGAAGCTGGTAAAGCTACTGCTTGGGTGGCTGCAGGGATGCTTGGCTGAGAAGCTCTCTTCCCACTGTTCTCAGGCACAGGTAGTGATTATGGCTCTTCCTAACAAGTCGGGGTGTAAAGTTCGGAGAGCAAGGCAAAAAAATTATATAGGCCATTAGGAAACATTTCACTGTTGTAGCGTGTTTTTTCTGCATACTGAGGTGCCAGCAGCTGGGTAAATAAGAAATGATATTTGGAAATGAGGAGTATCGGTTGCCTTTATTTACTGTGCACACAAAATGTGAATATTTTATCAAACAACAGTAAAAATAATTGTAATTTGATAAATGTTTTTTTGTGTAGGGAGGAATAGAGCTGGGTGAGGAGTTAATGGTACATACACGTGCTGCAGGCTTTCACAGAAGGTCCCAGATTGTCCTTTCAAGAGCAGCACAGACACATAGCTTGATTTGAAAGGTCTCCTGGTTCATCAAGCCTCAGCTCCCCCTGCTCTTTCTGCTCTCATGGAGGGGCTGTTGCTGAACCCTGCCATTCCAGCAGGCAGGAATCCTGTTTCCAGGCTGGATCCTTACCTGGAGTCCCTCATGGAGGCCTAGCATTGTCCCGGTGTTTGCTGAGGGTGTTTATGCTGTTAACGCAACCACTGGTCCTCAGCCTGCATTTTCCTGCTTTCTGCTCTCTCATGAAGTATAAATGTGTGCGCCAGCTTAGAGCTATGTGCTGTGCAAAAGAAATAAATTGGTCCAAATCTGCTTTGACCATGGTGTAAATTCTTAATTCTCTCAGCTGATGTAAAGTAAAGCCTGAATGACAGCAAATCCTTTGGCCTTTTTTGTTAGGGCTTTTTGGTGAGGATCTGAAGCCTGTAACCTGGGTGTGATTTGGTTTTGTCTCAGTTTCCTCCAAAATAAACTGAGTTTAAGATCACACCAAGTAACACAATGCTAAAAGAAAATCTTCCTGACAAGTAAATAATAACATATACACCCTGCAGTGTTTGTTGGTTTTGAAGATAGTACTCTGTAGGAAAGAAATCTATTCATTTAGTGCCAAACCCTCTGGCTTTTATTTTATATTGAAGCTCATTATTACATCAGCAAGGACAATGCTTAATGAAATTACTGACAGGTTCACTTTTAAAATAACAGGATAGGTTACTAAATGTTGTATGTAACCTTTGGAATTGTTATTGCAGTGGACTATAGAATTGCGTAATTCAGTGATTAGATTTGAAAGCTGAGCTGGTTGATCATGTGATTAATATCTTCTGTAGGTTTGCATGCAAAGATTATAATGATGTTTACTTTAGTCTTTGAAGCATCACAGAACCTGAGTGGTTTCTTTCACCTCCATTGCACTGCTGTTGTTCACAAGTGGTATGTGAATGCAACAAAAGACTCAGCTGCTTCTGAAGCCATAGGAGGAGGTTGCTGCTTCACCCTGAGAGCTCACAATTTATTCCTGCCTGTTGGTAGTTATTGGTCAGATGCACAAGTTGTCCTGTATTTTCAACATCGCGAGTGTTAAGGTCCACAAATCTCCTTCCCTAGCCCACTTTCTAAAATAGGTTAGCCTTTGTCATACTGCTCCAGTCTAAATCTCATCAACACCTATAAATTAAACTGTGAAATAAGAAGAGAAAGGTGACATGCAGGTGAGTGTGTAATAATAAAAGGGGAGGCCAAAGTCCTGCATGACAGCAGGACATAAAGTGGTGTTAGCAAGAGACACAACTTTGAAGCCAGGCTCTGTTACAGTAAACAGGGTTCCTGTGGCTGTCTTCTATGCTGAAAAATTGGCTTTCTGGGCAGTAATGGTTTTAGTCTTTGTAATCCAAATGGAAGGCAATGGCATAATTCCCAGTTGCTTCAATGAGGCCAGGATCTCCACTTCATGCTGGTTTAGGATACACAGAATCTGAAGTGCTCTCTGACAGCTAAATGAAAACCAACGCTTCTCCTAGAAAATGTCTAAATCACAAAATGGTTTGTGTTGGATGGGACTTTAAAGATCATCTAGTTACAAAAATTCAGAGTTAATATGCAATACATGTATTCGCAAGTAGATAAATCAGCTTAGACAATCACATTTTAACCTGACTTTGTAACCCTTTGGGATGTTTTATTATTATTTTGAGCAGTGTTTTAAGTGGAGTCTCTAAGTGGAGTATTTTATCTATTAATAGGTGGCCTCAGATTTAAAGGAGCAATTATAAAAAGTTCTTGGTGTTTCCCATTGGGAATTATGTTGAAGCAATATGAGTGATTTAACAAAGTTCAGGTGTTGAGACTTTTTTTTCCCCAATATCACTAGTGTTTCTCCAACAAGAAAAGAATGAGCAGAAACAAAACTAGAGGATGGTATCAACAGCCTTGTGGTATCCTTCATGTGTTTCACTGTTCATTGGACTATAGGACAGATGTGTGCTCTGTTGCCTGGAATGGGATCGTTTCGGTGGTAACTCACTAGAGGCCAAGAATGTTTTAAAGTTTTAAAGTAAACTTGTATGTATGGAAACTGTGGTACTCAAGGCTAGAAACCTATTTATAATTTATTCCACGCTGAGATAATCTGAAAGTTTTAGGTTTCTCCTGCTTGCAGTTGCTGAGATTTATTTCCAAACCAAAAACAGTAATACCCAAGAGGAAGGGCTTAATCCCAAATTTGTTCTGGCTCTACAAATAATTTAATTCTGCAGCCATTCATAGCTACAAAATAATATGTGATGGTAACTTTCTAAAAAGCATCAATGGGGTTTCTGAACCTTAACAGGATTTGAAGAAAACAAAAGAAATACCCAAAGCAAAGCCCTTCAGACATGCCTGTTGCACCTACAGTAGGCAGGATAGCATGCTCTGCTTGAATAATGTGAAGATCCTATTTTCTTAAAGAAAAAGGTATTCTGGAGAGAGAAGTTAATAGAATTTTTGTCTCTTTAACAGGCAAAATGAACTAACAGCCGATGCTTTTCAGGAAGCCAGTACATTGATACCACACTGGATGTACAGTGGATTGCAAGCCTTTGCTGGATCGAGCTAAGCAATTTTAGTGGGGGAGCTTTGATGAACAAAATCCTATGGAAATTAAGTATTGCAGGTGTAAGGAAAAGATGGATTAGAAGAAATGGGGTTTGGTCTGGTCTCTGTGTAAAATGCCAACATGGGTGGGAGCAAGTTGCAGGGACGTTAGTAGGAGCAAAACGGACAGTCTGAACACCAGGGAGAGAAGCAGATCTTAGCATGAGGCAGGGAGGTTTCCTCTCCTGTGCTGGGTTCTCATCTGTGACACTTTCTCATCTCAAGATGTATTAGTGGGGAAATTTACTTCTGAAATTACAGGACTCAACCACAGTCTATTGAGAGAAGCCTCTATTGCTCTTGAAGCCTTCTCTGCCTTGTATGTGTGCAAGTTCAGTATCTGGAAGAGCCTTTTCACCTCAACACAAAACCACTACTGGTATTTCAAAGTTTGTTCCAGCAGCTGTAGATCTAAACTTGAGCTGCTGTAAAAGCTAACTAAGGGAGTCCGGTGCAGTTCCTTTTTGTATGTTGTTGCTTGTTTCTATAGAAACATCTTGTTTCTATTTTACAAATGTGCCTAGATTCTTGCTGTGGAATGAAGGTTAACCCAATCATCATCTTGCAGTTTTTTATTTAAACTTCCTCTAAATACAACACTTCTGTTGGCAGCAGTTGTAAAGTACTTTAGGTATTAAGAATTTGACTGGTTTTCTTGCATTTGCTTTTTTTTCCCCAGAGGAACAAGTAAACTTAGTTTTTCTCTGTCTTGTTTTTCATTTGGAAGTGAGGCTTTTTCTCCCTCATTTTCTAATCTATTCATCTTTTCATATTTAAAGATCAGATTAAAAATAGCCTAGAGAAATGAACCTGTTTGTTGCTTTTTTCCCTGCAGACAGTTGAAATTAATCTTAATAGTCTCTTGGCTGAGTATCAAGATCTTTTCACTGTTTACATTCAGGAGGTCAAACAGTAATTGTTAGTTTCTCACAAGCAAAGGATTATGAGGGGATAAGGATCTCTTCCTGCCATAGTAGGAAAGGAGGAAAATCAGAAACATTTCCAATAAATTCATTTGCAGTTCTTGGGCAAATTTCAGTTTCTTTTAGGTAAACATACGGACACTTTTAAGCTTGAGAAGGCAGGGTGAAGTCCTGGTTGCACGCCAGATGTTACTAGTAATGAAACTATCTAGTTTGCATATGTGGAGGAGCAGGAGGCAGAAAGCCTGCACCCAGCCAACCTGTGCATCTCAGGGTTTTGTGCTGCTGCCCTGCTATGGGGCAAGGCTGAGGTTCCCAGAAAGAGGAGGCCACAACCTGGGAACTTGCTGTTCACTGTGTATCTCCAAAGCCTGTCCATGGCAGTAGGCAGAGTGGTCAGCAGGTTGAGTACTAGCAGGATGGGGCAATTCATTCCTCTGGGATTTACAGTGCTGGCTGCCTAATGATCAGATATCTGTAGCTGTATGTTGACTGGTACGTGTCCCTGTCTGCACCCAGCAGAAGTTGGTCTCTTATTTTGGAGAGAAGGGAACTTGTGGTTTCTTCCATCCTGCTCTCTGTCATCTGCTCACTTTCTTTTCATGTTATTCTGTAAGACAGATTGAGCTTGAAGTATTTTCTGTTTTGGTTCTGTATCTTCTAAAAGAGATGACTCTGTGAGGCTCTCTCTTCTGAACATTAAATGCTCCAGCTTTCAAAATACAGGAGTATTTCTTAGCAAGTAAGCATGCTCCTAAAGTCACATCTTGGGCTTTTTTTGACATATAAATGCCTCTGGGCTTCAGCTATCAGACACACCACCTGTTCCCTGGAGTAAAAATAACCATGACCAGAGTAAAATAGATAGTGAGCAGTACTATACTGCAGAGAAACCTTTTATTTGGGGAAAAAAATGGAAGGGTGTGGGTGGGCTTGTAAATGTGAGATCCCTGAGTTCCCTCATTATGCATTGTATTTTTATCATCACATTTGGAAGTTGTTAAACTTTCAAAACTTTGCTACTAAGCTCAAAAGGGGGTTTTCTGTCTAATGGAGAAGCAATTCTTTTAAATATGCCATCTCTTTCTTTCCTTTTTAGCTGTAAATGTGACTGATTGGCATGTTACAAACAATTTGGAGATGCTGCCGCTTTTCTGTGTTGGCAATGACTTTTGGGGATTCCTTTTTCCTACTCTCCTCTCTCTCTGCCTTCCTCGCCCGGCAGCATTTTTTTTACTTCAAAATCACAAGCTTTTACATGGAGAGCAGTTATTTTCCCAGTCCATTGGCCTTTTCTCCTCCATTACCTGAGTTCATGTTTGTGTAATGTCCTTTTGCATAGCTGATGCAAGAAAAAGAGAAACTGGTAGACTTATGCTCAGACCAGTACTCTTGTCAGGTTGAGTGTGGGGTGGGAATTTGTCAAATTGTCTGAGCAACAGGAGACTGTTGGGTTTCTTCATTATTCATTCAGAATTGGAAAAGGAGTTTTACCTGGTTTGTTTTGAAGGATCTTGTGCCTTCAGAGTAGGTGAATGGATCTTTAATTTCTTTTAACAAAACTGTGAATCTTTAGGTGGAACGGGTTCCTTATGTTCATCTACTCTCTCCTCCCATGGAATTTAGGCTGTTGAACTTCACCCAGTTAATTTCATTCAAGTCAGTTACCTAGATTTTTTTTTTCCACACCCTCAAAACAACCCCAAAGTGAAAAAAGAAACAACCCAACATCGTTAGGCTCAGTGTGGAAAACCGAGGATCAAACTGCTGCTTCAGTGTATGAAATGCCTGGAAGGCAGGACCGTAACTGCAACTGTTCCCACGGTTAGTGCCATGCTGAGGTTGTGGGACTGAGAATTGTTGTACTTGCTTTAGAGTCACTTGTGGTCTTCCCAGACAATTCATGCAGTGCACCGCTGCCTTTCCTGGTGGCCCCACAGTGCCTCATCACATAGCCTTGTGGCAGAGTTTGTGATGAGGCAGGGTTGTGTTTCTGCCAGGGGGCTGGCAGGAGGCACTGGCTGCTGCTGCCAGAGCAGCTTGTGTTCCTCCTTTTCAGGCCACTTTCTTCTTTCCAGGGATAAGCGCTGGTAAGGTTAGCAACCCTGAGCACACAGAGATTCACCTACACATAGGTGTTGCAGTAGTTTGCCATGGGTGATCTGTGTGTGTGGCCAGCAAACCCACCACATCCAGCAGGTGTGGGGTGTCCTGAGTCTGAGCACTGGGCTCCGTTGCTTGCCAAGGAAAGTGCTGCAGCAGCAGCTGGGCCCCTAGGAGAAGCTGCAGGAGCTTCCAGGGAGAGCTTGCTGGCAATGCTGTGTAAGGGCATCAAGTCTTTGTGTAAGGATATCACTGGTACTGTCCTTCAGCGGGTTAGCATTGCTGGTAGCAGGGAAATGCTGCATCTGTGATTAGAAAGCATTCCATGCTCTCTTTGATTAGCCACAGGAAAATAACTTCCCAGGTATGTTGAGTAGGTTCATGTCCCCTTTGGATCCATTTGTGTTCTGCATTTTCCAAGGGTTTGGCAAAGTCACTTGTGATCTGCAAATGGAACTATGTGCTCCCAGCAATTTGAGGGGAAGAAACCTTGAACTGACTACATTAGAATAACTGGAATAACCTCCCCAGGGAAGTAGTGGATCTCCTAACACTGGACACTTAAGATTTTGCTGGACAGGGTATTGGGAAATATAGTCTACTTACGGTTTGCCCATAATGATTGGACCAGTTGGTCCTTTAGGATCCTTCTAACCTGGTTATTCCATCATTCATTATACTCAAGAGATACTGATGGGTCAGCCTTAAACAGTTGTGGAAAGTTCAGTTCTAACATGATCCTTCTCTCCTAAAGTGAAGCATATGAATCATTGCAAAGATGGTTTCTTTGGGTGGGGTTGGGGGGTGTATGTTCTTAGGGGATCTCATGTTTCTCTGCACTGTCAAAACACCCTTGATGGGAAGAAAAAGTTCCTGCTGCGATACCACTGTGGTTTGACCTCTGCTCATGACTTATCATGTGCTTTCCTGAATTTAGCCAGCAGCGAGTTTGACTGAATGTGGTGGAAGTTTGCCATAAGCAAGGGCAGTCAGTGGTCAGAACACTTGTATTTTTGTGTTGTGTTGATGATGGACGTAACTGGTAAAGCCACAGACGGTCATTCATTGGGTTCAGTAGGCAGAGTTGACTTTACCTTCTCTGTTGTTTTAAAGTTAGTCCAGGAAAACATTCAGTTACATGGGATATCTTTTTTCAGAAGCACTTCAGGGATGCAGGAGCATCAACTGTGCTGCGAGTGGACAGAACTTACACTTAGTATGTCCTCTGAGACTTTCATTCTGACAAATAGGTCCCTTTATGACATCCTGCATCTGAGAGGGCTCCTCGTGGTTCTCCTTAAAGCATCCAAAGCCATTTGGCCGTAACAGATGGGTAAATTTGGTTACAAAGTTTACGTATTAAATATTTTCAGAGCTTGGATCTTCAAGTTCTGCCTTTCTGCCAGTAAACAGTGGGAGACTGCAGACAACAGCTTTGCTGATGAAAAACAGGCTGTGCTGAATAGGAAGGGAAATTTTACAGCTCCAAACATCCAAAAAGACAAGAGAAAAATGGGTGGTTGATGGGAATCTTTGTGTACTGCAGTGAGCTTGTGGAGAACACTGTATGTACATGCTGAGCAGCAGGCCAGATCAGATACTTCTTCTGTTCCATGTGATAACTCTATGCTTAATTTCAAATAAATAGAAACCAAATATGAAATGGAGTATGGAGTGCTGCATCCAGCTCTGGAGTCCTCAGCCCAGGATAACATGGGCCTGAAAAACCAACAGAGGGTAGATGAAGATTAGGCATTAGGAAGAAATTCTTCACTGTGAGGGTGGTGAGGCAGTGAATAGACTGCCCCAAGAAGTTGTGGCTGCCCCATCCCTGGCAGTGTTCAATGCCAGGTTGGATGGGGCTTGGAGCAGCCTGGTCTAGTGGAAGGTGTCCCTGCCCATGACAAGGGAGTTGGAACCAGATGATCTTTAAAGTTCTTTCCAACCCAAACCATTCTGTGATTCTATGAACTATTTTTTAAATTAAAAAAAAAAAAAAAAAAAAAAAAAACCACAACAAAAAAACCACCAAAAAAAAAAACCAAACCCACACACACTATATGACAGCATTTAAGGAATATAAAATGAAAATGAAATTCAGCCAATGAAGTCATACACAGTGGTTGTACATTGGTATAAAGGAATCTGCTAGCATGATTTACTGTAAGGGCATTGATGTCTAAAATAAAATCACTTAGATGTAAAATTAATTTCAATTACAGTAAGAAGTAATTCATTACAGAAAGTTGATATAACATTAGGTAAGGAAACAAATGCAGTCATCATTTCTGATACATTCTTTCTAGCTTCATTCACACAGGAAGCCTCTTTCTCCTTAAGAAATAATCCCGTATGTGTTTATTAGGTGAGTGTCTTTTTGTCAGTTGGAGGAAGGATAGGAGAGAAGTTCAGGAGACAGTACTGCTGTTCCTCTTTTTTCAGGAGATACTTTGGGCGTGTGTCCATTTATATCCAGCTGGATCTCTGGATGTACTTCTGCTCCTCTGAATTTCTTCATCACGCCTGTCTTTCTTTGAAAGATGGAGGAAAGGCAAACAAACTACTACAGAGGAAGCAGACCTCTCTTATCGCTTCCTTCCTGCATTGTGGCAAATGATTTCTGGGGGTGCCCCTCTGAATAGCACATGTTAGCTATGAGAACTGCTACTGTAAAGGCCTTGAAACTGATTTCTTAGGGGCTAGTGCAGGTACAGGAATTCCCTCTGCTTCCTCTTGATACACAAAAGAAGAAATGGAAGTTATGAAGCCACAACTGAGTTGCTGATTCTTAAAACTAGCAACTTGAAAAAGGAACTTGCTTTGCTTTTAACTGAAGCAGCTCTATTGGAATAGGAGGCTGCTCAGAATAGTATCTTTCCACATTTTTCTTTTATGGTAGTGTCTATGTCAAGCTTCAGGCTGATTCAGCAAGATTTAGTATGAAAATAGTCTTACAGAAATGAAAGAGTCAGTTGGGAACTGTGTGCTTGCTGAAGAAAGCCAATTTCAAATAACACAGAAGTATTTCTGGGAAGAAAGTAGTATTTGGTTCTGAAGATAAGGTTTGAGTGGCACATACGAAGGACTGCATGCTGGCTTACTATCACCCTGAAAATCAGTGAGAAAACATCCAGCCGCGAGCTTATTTAGTATTGGTTAGCAGTCTGGAGTCTTGTAACACTACTGGTGTTTGCCTTAATAGTTCTATTTTAGCTACACCTCTGAGGAAATATGTTTGTCCAGCATGTGGAATATTACACAAGAGTAAAGAAAAATACACCATCTGTGTTTTACAGCAGATCATCTGTTCTCAGCTTCACTTGGTTTTGCTGAGTTGCCTGAAGCAAGACATACTCAGCCTGTATTAACTGAAGCAGACTTTGAAATCTTGAGCATTTCCATGCTCATTCTGAGCTTGCAAAGCAAGCTCTTGAAACTGTTTAGGACAAATAACTTGACACTTGTTGCGTAATGAAGCACACACTTGTCCTTCTCCTGTGCCTACAGGCTTGCTGTGTGTAATCGCTTTAGTAATTCATGAAACTAACTTTGTTTGAGTAGAAGAAGGTGTTATAAAGTCTTGCTTTAAACAGCAAGTAAGACCTTGAGAGCCTGAGTAAGGTGGAATTTACTCTGTGCCCTGCTCCAGAGGTTGTGCAACTTCATGCCTTTAGCTTATCAAAGCAGAATGGGGCTGCTAGGGAAATCCTGTGGCTTACAACTGCCTCATACCATGAGAGACATTGTCATCGTGGACACATACAGTTAATCATGGTTAGCTGGGCCAGCGAGATGGAGCTTGTAGACATGTGACTGCTGGCAGCCTCCTTGCCACTGCTGCGCTCCCTTGCTCTGTGTGAAGGCTTCCAGGGCGTTAACCAAGTACCATTAATAATCCAGAGGCAAAGAAGTGATTTGTTTGTTTCCCCTCTCCTGGTTGCAATGGCCAGTGGTTCAAAGCCTAAGTGACTTTGCTAGAGAATGCAGTGATTTCTCCTGCACACGTCAACTGTTTCTCCCAAAAGTGGTCTCTGCACCACTTCATGCGAGCTGCACTCTGATCCCCTCTGCCATCATTCCATAGGGACATGCTCCCTGTATTCTCTGCATGCAGGAAGCAAACAAATACATTTTCACTTCCCAGCACATCCTTTTCCCTAATTGGTGTCATGGACATACCACTTAGGCTAATAGTTTGCCTCACTGTGCTCTTCGGGATTAGTGGGATGAAAGTTCCTGTAATAGCACCATCTTCCTGCATGGCAAGCCCCCAGCCCTGCCAAGTCTCCAGCAGCTCACAAGAGGCTCTGCCTTTCATGAAGAGACTAATCTTGAGGGATTAATGAGGAAACAATACTTACTGGAATTAAATAAAACACAGTTAAAACCAAAATGCTGAAAACTAGGGGGAGAAAACAACTTGGGCCTGAGAAGTGGGCTGGAAAGAGGCAGGACAGTGGCTATCAGTGCATAACCTCCAGAAAAATTGAACACAATATTCATTACTATTTAGATTTAGTGCACATTTCTGTGTCTAGGATTCAGTACTGAAGCTTAAGCCAAAATCTTCATGAATAAACAAACAAAATACATGCAGATAGACCGTAAGGGTTTTGTTGGTGCCTTTTTCACAGAATCATAGAATAGTTAGGGTTGGAAAGGACCTTAAGATCATCTAGTTCCAACCCCCCTGCCATGGGCAGGG
>JASSUY010052670.1:7098-34473 GCA_032466535.1 Forpus xanthops | reverse complement strand
AAGCTGCTCTGAGGTCTCCACACAGCTTCTCTTCTCCAGGCTGAACAGCCCAAATGTTTTCAGCCTCTCTTTGAATGGGAGGTACTCCAGCCCTATTCATCCTTGTGGCCTCTTCTGGACTTGCTTCAGCTGCTCCCTGTAATTTTTATGTAGAGGACAGCATTGCTGCACACAGTGCTGCAAATGGGGTACCATGAGAGCAGAGGGGCAAGATGCCCTCCCTGAGCTGCTGCTCATGCTCTGGGGTGCAGCCCAGCACACAAAGGGGCTCTGTGCTCAAGTGCACACTGAAGCCGGGTCATGATCAGCTTCTTGCTGACCAACACCTCTCATTCTTGGAGTTATTTAACTCCATGACAATGTGTGTCTTGATCATTTTGAGGAAGACAGAGATGTGGTTGTAGAGAAAAACCTTAGGGTTAGGGATATGAATGACGTAAAAGACAAAAAGGAACTCAGCATTCCTTTGTCTCTAATGATTACTACATGCTGTGTACCTGCACTGGTTTAATCCTCATCATACATCAGAGAAAATAAAATAAAGATGCAACTGTGGCCTGTCAGGACAGTTCACCTGGTGATGCTCATGACTTAATCTTTACCCCTGTGAAGCACTAGTCCGTTGCAAGAGCCACAGCATTGTACCTCATGGCTGTTGATGTGGATCTTAATCCAGTATCTCCAGGTATATGTTACCCGTGTTCAACATACGGTCAGTGCATTATCGTTCTTCTCTTCATTACTCAGCTGGAGCGTCTTTCTTCTTACACAAATGCATCTCTCTTGACTTCCATGGAGTCCAGACAAGGAGACTGTGAATGAGGGTAAACTCTCCTGCAGAGGTTTCAGCTGTTCTGGAAGGGTGCAAGCAGTGCAACAGCTCTGTATAAGAAATGTGTATTTATTGCTGGGTAGATGGAGACAAGCATCCCCAGTGCCTTCCTTGCGGTGGTTATGTGTGTGCCTGTGTCAGTGTCCACGAGTATGTGCAACTGTGTTTGAATTGAGATGCAAAAATGGAAATCAGTGTTTCTCTGGAGCCCTGAAGAGTGATGTGTATGGACCAAGAGGGCTCAAAGAGGTGTCAGTGGTGGGATGGGAGCAGCTCTCTTTAGATGCAGGGCCATTTTTATAATCAGAAGTAAAGCAAGGAAATAAAGTCTTTTTGTCAGTGATTTATTACAGAGAGGAGGATTCATGATAGAGATGAAGGGCAGGGAAGACATTAAAGCTATTTAGTTCCCTTTTGTCTGTGTGTGATTTGAGCTTTGGTTGAAGGGGAGGGGAGTGGGGAGACAACTAAGAAAAGTAAGCAGCTGTGGAATGAAAAATAGGCAATGATTTCCCTTTGACATACTAATATGTCCTTTAAGGGCTTATTTCAGGTAAAACATACTTAAGAAAATGACCTAGGATTTAAGTGGACTCAATTGTCTTCAGAGAGACCGAGGTAATTCCTAAATGAGTCTTTTTAGTTTAACACAGGGAGGCCACTAATCTCTGCAGTTCCTCTGAGCAGAGCTCACACTGATGACATGGAGGCAAGTGGGAAGATGGAACAAAGTCCAAGGAGAAAGCAGACAAGAGGAGGGTGTCAGGTTAAGCAACGTCTCAAGGTTCTCAAAGCACTGCCACCTCAGGGGGTATGAAGTGGTTTTAGAAGGTGCCAGATCTTCAGGGGATTAAGGAAGGCCTGTAAATTCAGGGTTGTCAGGCTGAGGCTTAACCCCATGTACTGCTGATGTCCACTGAAGGGTTATCCTTCCCCCTTTGCTTTGTACAATCACTGTGTGTTGCTGATGGCCTCAGGGTGGATCTCCGTTAGAGCTTAAGCTCTAAAGAGACATGAACAGCCCACTGCGCTTTGAACCAACCCTCATACAGGTTTAAAGGCCTTTTGTTTAGTATCTCTGAATGCTCCACACTGCAGGACCAGTAGCCTTCAGCAACACCAGGGAAAGGAGAAAACTCCAGGTGACTGTAGTTTATTAAAGTAGAGAGTGAAGAGGTCACAGAGCTCCTCAGCTGGCATGGGTGAGAGGAGGTGGCACTAGCAAAGACAAGAGAGCCAAGATGTGAATCTCTTGTTAATGATGACAGAGAATTTTAGTTTCTTACTTCACTTTTTCCTCTTAGAACCATATTCTTAATTTATAATCAGAAGCAGAAGCTTTTTATTTTCCTGATGAAGTAAATTTGGCCTCATTTTACTCTGCGTCTTATCTAGGGAAAGAAATTCTAGGAGAATCTGACAAGCTCTAGAGACTTGCAGAACAGTAATTTATTGCTTTTCATTGCAAAGCAATAAATCCATGTACAGTAGTGAATAAGCACAGTGTCTGAGTAGCCCCATCCAACCTGTGCTGGTGAATCTGAGGAGCTTGGGGGGATTTGTCCTGGGAGACAAAGGTCAGCTGAAGATGATGGCAGGTACTCATGATAGAGGGAGGAGGAGCAGCAGGCAGGCATCTTGTGACCTGGTCAGTGGTCCACTTCAAGACTCTGAGCTTGTACTGAGAGTACAAGGTGACAGTTTTAGTAAATAATTTAGCCAACAAAACCACAGCATTAAAACAAGCCCAACTGTTCGGGGCTTTAGAATAAACTCACGTCAGCAAAAGGTAGTGTAATGATTTCCCTTTCTGTAGTGAGTGTCCTGTATGTCCTATGTCCTATTTGACAGGTCTCGTGGATGTCTCAGATGCTGCTAATGTATCTCCAGTGGCAGTAGACAAGCCATTTTTAAAAAGAAGACAAGAAATCTGGAAGGGGGCTTTGAACAAGGGCCTGTAGGAACAGGAAAAGTGGGAATGGCTTTAACCTGCCAGTAGGGAGATTGAGATGAGCTCTTAAGAAGAAGTTCTTCCCTGTGAGGGTGCTGAGGCACTGGCACAGGGTGCCCAGAGAAGCTGTGGCTGCCCCATCCCTGGCAGTGTTCAAAGCCAGGTTCAAGGAAGGGTCTTGGAGCAAGCTGCTCTAGTGGAAGGTGTCCCTGCCCATGGCAGGGGGTTGGAACTGGAGGAGCTTTGAGGTCCTCTCCAACCCAAACCAGTCTGGGATTGTATGATAAGACACAAGCTTACAGATTGTCAGGGTAAGACAAGTTAGTGGCACCTACTAACTCTTGATTTATTTACCCTGCAGTCATCTACTCTTGAGAGGATGCTCAGCTTATTACAGAACAGAAAGCCCTTGTCTGACTGTGGCACAGAAAATTTAAGGTCCCTTCAACCCAAACAAGGCTGTGATTCTGTGTTTATTTGTGTTAAGACCTTAAACTTTCAGCATTTAAGAACATAACCAACAAAACTCCAACCAGCCTCATACCAGCATATTGTCCACATGGGACATGGTAGTTCCTGCTCCCTTTATCTCCTTTGTTCATGCGTGCAGCCTCCATCCAGTGCCCAGCATCCTGCCAGTCTCTCCAGAGCTTCAGCAATCCAAGCAATGAAGTGTCATATTCATTGCCATTCTGTGCCTGGCTCCAGCACCCGAGGTGGTGACTCGCTTGACTTTGCTCATGCTGTAGTGATGATGAATATTTACAGTCAGCTCTTCTGCTGCTAGCTCTAGACACAAAGCTCTGGAGATGCCAGGAAACCCCAAGTGTCTCCTCTCCCACCTTGGCTTCTCAGAGTAATTCCTTTTCCTCTCCGGTGCAGATGAAGTTGTTAGCATGCAAGGCAGCACCAGCACAGGCTGTGCTGGGAGCAGAGTGACATGGTGTGTGCAGGGGAGAGCTGCAATGAGCGCAGGTTCAGTAATTAGGCTGTTCAGCACAAGCTGCAGTAAAGGGTTATTCAGGGACAGGTTTCTTGGGGACAAGAGGGGAAAGAGGGATGGCAGAAGGGGAGCATGGTTCTTTTGTCAGCATTGTTCAGTATGATACACGCTCAGGGTCATGTTCTTTACTGCAGACCAGTGGGAGGGAGCATAACCATTGCAATGCACACACCTTGTCTCTGCAGCACCTTCTAGGCAAGTGCCTTCAAGACATTTAAAGTCCCGTGCCATTAAGGAAGTGTCATTTATTTATAGAAAGTATCATTCATCCCCAAGTACTGCTCTGGCATCACTCATGGTGGGCCCTTGTATTCCAGTCTAAGTGACATGATGGAAATGCAAACCATTAAGTAAAAATAAGGACAAGTTAGATAGCAGAAATGCATAGGGCAATAGAGACCAAAAAAAGGTGAAGAGAAAGTGGGGCCCACGGTGGGAAGGCAAAGTTTCCATCATATGTGGCAGCCTGGAGCACAGAGGAGAGGGAAAGCAGACCATGGTTATTGCAGCTTCAACTGAGTAACTCAGCATCCGAGTCTGCGTGTGTCCTTCAGTTTTTGTCTATGGTTATGAACATCCCAGACTGGACCATGTATGGCCTCTGGTGCAATGAGTTCCTATGCTTGGCTAAGGCCTCAAGGGGCTGCACAACACTTCCTGGTCCAGAGCCAAGCCACCAGGTCACTGGCCACTGTGTGCTGTGGAAGAGCCTTCTGCTGAGAACCCTACTTCCCTTTTCTTATTCTGCGCAAGGGTTTTGCAGTCTTTGCTCAGCAAAAGGAGGAGATTCACAGCTGAGCGCCTATTTCTTATCAGTTTTTGCAGTGTCTGTAGGGGAGGACAGGCGCTGGGCTGCTCAGCACCCAGGAAATAAGGAGCTGCCTCTGCAGTGTAACTGTCTGAGGGTAAGTTTAAAGGTTAAAACAGGGTACAGCCATTTGGGGAAAATAACAAAGATATAATAAAGATGTCTGCACTCTCCCCACACAGTTGCTCCCTCCTGCACCAGATTGTGCCCGGATCTGACTTGACATGGAGGGAGCAGGTATGGGTATGGTCTAGTTTGTGCTTGTCCATGAATGGGCACCATTACTGCATGCGCTGATAACTCCTCCTCTTCCTCTCTTTCTTGCACAGTACAAACAAGTGGAGCAATACATGTCCTTCCACAAGCTCCCTGCAGACATGCGGCAACGCATCCATGATTACTATGAACACCGCTACCAGGGGAAGATGTTTGATGAGGAGAGCATTCTGGGAGAGCTGAGTGAACCCCTCCGGGAGGTAAGGAGGTGACACTGAACAGGCAATGCATGCTCCTGTTGCCTTTGACAGATGGGGAGTTCACAGTGTGCAGTGTTCTGTCCCAATGCTTTGTAGAGTACACCACCAGTGATGGGAGTGGTGGGAGGCCAGCTTTCCCATTAGCATTGGCTCTGGGAGTGCTGTATGTGTCTGACCAGCCATAAAGGCCCTGTTTCACTTGGAGCTGTACCTGTTCCTATGCTGTGCCTACCTTTCTGGGAGAGCAAGGTGAAGAACAGGGTCTTTTTGAGTATGTCTCTGTGGGAGACAGTTTCACTCAGAAGGAGTGAGTGTCCTTCCTATCCACTGGTGTATGTCTGGTATTCCCTTGATTTGGTCGTGGCAGAAGTAACTGCTGTGGAGAGAGAAATCGAGGCCTTTGGTGTTTGCAGGACTCCTGCCTGAGTCTGCTAAAGGCTGCAGCACAAGTGATGTCTGACATAAAGGCTGCAGTGTGCAGGGCGTGTTACCCACCCAGTGTGTGAACAGGTACATCTTGTCAACTTTTGAGGCTGTGGTGATATCTGGCTATGTCATCTCCTTTCCCAAAGAACCCCTGCAGGAGAGACTCTGGAAAGTGTTATTAACTCACACTTCTGGAAGCCCTTTTCCCTCCCCAAACAAATATGCACTGCTGCTTCCAACTTGTGCTCCCTAATCTGTATCTCATTTATTTATATAAACTCCTGTGCAGTGTGGTACATTCATCTGTGCTCCAGACATCAGCTGTAAAAGCACGTAGGGTCCAAAGAAGGAGGAACCTTCCAGCAGGGCCCACACTGCAAATGAGCATTTATAGAAACCCCCTTCCCTCACTGAAGCCAGGCAATGCAGGTTCTCCCTAATTTGTGCCTCCAATATATTATACATTAGCACTAGGAGAAGTTTTCCTTTTGCCTCCCCACAGTAAAGCACCTCCATAGGAGAAGGAAGAGCTGAGGACCTACCAGCCATAGTTTTAAACTTTTGGTCAAAGAGCAACCCTAAAAAGAACCCCAGTGAGGAGCAGACAGATGTTTCCCAGCCCTCTTTCCTGCCTCAGTCATCCAGATGCCTCCCTGCTTGGCTGGGGAGCCCTATGCTGAGGTGATTAACTCAGTATCACTTTCTGCCACTTTCCAAGTCTGAACTGGCACAGAGCAGCTCCTGTGCAGTGGAAAGTGCTGTCACCCCCTAGGAGTGACAGGCAGCGACAGGAGGAGGCACCATCCCTGTCTGGTCTGAACAGCTGAACAGGTCAACTGGGTTTCCTTCACCATCCATCCATGCCCAGTGACCTGTGGCCACCCCTCCCTCCCCTCTCTTCACCATATCCCCATCTGCCTCTGAGCTCCTTGGCACATTTGTGCTGTTCAGCATCTGTTTGACAAGCAAGGGCAACACAGACCATAGGGCTGCCAAGGTGAGTTATAACATTCTCCCAGAAAGGAGCCCTGGGCTTTTTCACCCAACATTTCACCCATGCTCTGCACCTCTCTCCCAGCCCAAGGTTTCCTGCAGAAGGAGGTTTATGGTGTGTGTTTGGGAGGTTGGGGTTTTTGTCCCTGGTCAGAGAGAAAGCATATGAATGCAAGCAGTGAGGCATGAAGCTGTCAGCCTCAGCTCACACTGTGTGTGCTCTGAGCATCCAAAGCCTGTTCCAGCCTGCACTAGGGGAGCCAGATTAAGGGAACAGCATTTCCCCCACTTACTTTATATGTACAATTCAAGTGGGGAAACTGCATGATTTATTAGATGTAAACTAAATATATGTGTGTCTTTTCTTCCCCAACTTTTCTCCCCTTCCCTCCCTTCACCTCTCTTTCTTTCTCTCCTGTATCTCATCATGCTCAGGAAATAATAAACTTCAACTGCAGGAAGCTGGTGGCTTCTATGCCCCTCTTTGCCAATGCAGATCCCAACTTTGTGACATCAATGTTGACCAAGCTACGGTTTGAGGTGTTTCAGCCAGGGGATTACATCATCCGGGAGGGCACCATTGGCAAGAAGATGTACTTCATCCAGCACGGGGTGGTGAGCGTCCTCACCAAAGGCAACAAGGAGACCAAGCTTGCAGATGGCTCCTACTTTGGAGGTGCATGTCAGTTGATCATCATTGCACAGCAATACCCACTATTATTGCTCACATGTTCTTTAGCTTGTCCTGGGTGCAGTGGGGTGGCAGCATGTGGAACTGCTTCCCCAGGCACCTTCTCCTCCACCCTCTATTCATCTCAACTGTGTGGCAGCTTCCTGGTATAGTAAATGGTGTAGCGGGAGGTGAGTGGACTAGAGCAGTTCAGGAGTGTAGATAATAAGTAGCAAAATGGAGAAGGGGACTTGGCTCTTGTAGGTTCATTTCTTTTTGCCCTAATCAGACTGACAGATCTGTGAATCTGAGAACCTAAAGGAAAAAAAAAAACGGAGCATTCTCCAAGTGCATTTCTACCATTTTCTAGTCCTGCTATCTGGCATCTATCATATGAGGTCCAGGGTAAACATGGAGGAAAACAACATAGTCAGTCCTCCAGCCTGTGCCTCAGCAAAGTGTTGTAATCAGCAGGCAGGGGTAATCTATCAGCAGCAGAGCTCAGGAAGAGGAGAACTGGCATGAGATCAGGAAAGCCTGTAAAAGAAGATTTGAGATAGTGCTCTTATGAGCAGCACAGAGAAATATATCCTGTCAGAGCCCATGAAGACCTCGCTGAGCCCTAGACAGACAGCTCTCTGGTAGATGCATGTTTCAGTACACACACTGAATGCCCCAAAATTACTGGCTTACTGAGAGGGGGCAGGAGGTAACCTGCTTTTCCTTCCTTTCTCTAAAGCCTTTTGTCTATTAAAAAAAAAACCCTGTCATGCATTTCCTACACTCATAGACTCAGTTTCTGTGAAACAGCCTTTTTGCATCTACCTGGAGTGCAAGGACTTCGCGTGTTCCTAACAAATTAGGTCAGTTTGCTGGGGTTTGGCGTTCCAGGATTGCAGACAATGCTTTGGGATAGAGCAGAATGAATCCTTAGCATGGTATTGTTGCTTGACACCCAGCGTGCAGCTCAGAGGAGAGTTCTATCAGTCTCTAAGACACACCATCTGTCTTCAGGTGCCTGCCTTAGATGCCCACTCTCTGTGTGTAATCAGTGGAAAAACAGGACCCAGGAGCTCTCTGCTGCGTTTATGAGGAGTGTCTGTGCCACAGTCAGACAAGGGCTTTCTGTTCTGTAATAAGCTGAGCATCCTCTCAAGAGTAGATGGCTGCAGGGTAGATAAACCAAGAGTTAGTAGGTGCCACTAACTTGTCTTACCCTGACAATCTGTAAGCTTGTGTCATATCATACAATCCCAGACTGGTTTGGGTTGGAGAGGACCTCAAAGCTCCTCCAGTTCCAACCCCCTGCCATGGGCAGGGACACCTTCCACTAGAGCAGCTTGCTCCAAGACCCTTCCTTGAACCTGGCTTTGAACACTGCCAGGGATGGGGCAGCCACAGCTTCTCTGGGCACCCTGTGCCAGTGCCTCAGCACCCTCACAGGGAAGAACTTCTTCTTAAGAGCTCATCTCCATTTCCCTTGGCTTGTCTCTACAGGCCCTTGTCCAAAGCCCCTCTCCAGGTTTCCTGCAGCCCCTTTAGGCACTGGAGCTGCTCTAAGGTCTCCCCTTAAGGAGCCTTCCATTCTCCAGGCTGACCCAGCCTAACTCTCAGCCTGACTCCAGAGCAGAGCTGTTCCAGACCTTGCAGCATCTCCGTGACCTCCTCTGGCCTCGCTCCAGCAGCTCCAGGTCCCTCTTGTGCTGTTGCCCCAGAGCTGGATCAGGACTGCAGGGGGGGGGTCTCCCCAGAGCGCAGCAGAGGGGCAGGATTCCCTCCCTAAGCTGCTGCTCACGCTCTAGGGGTGCAGTCCAGCACACGTGGGGGCTCTGGGCTCAAGTGCTCACTGCAGCCAGGTCACTGGTAGTTTCTGTTGACCAACACTCCCAAGTCCTTCTTCTCAGGGCTGTTCCCTCCAGACTCCTCCAGCCTGTGTTTGTGCTGGGGATTGCCCCAACCAGTGCTGGACCTTGCAGATATCTACAAAAATCTTTGAAAAGACAAATATTCTGGTGTTGGCATCAAAATTATGCCCAGGCATCAAACCACACTCAGCAAAGAGCCTTAACTACAAATCCGGAGAGAATAGCTTCAACGAAATCACAGCTTCACCTTCTCCTCCCAGTGCCCATGAGGAGCTGGAAAACAGCAGCTTCTCCAGTCTGAATGCCCAAATGATATCTTTGATAATCCACCATCCCAAAACTTGCCTGGCTAAGGGGATCACCAGAATCCTGGAGCTGTTTTTTGGTAGCAGCTGCCACAACTGTGCCCCCTGGTACTGTAGACTCTTTGTTTATGCAAATGACCCCTGCTGATGTTCTTATGGGGAGAGGAGTCCAGCTCAAGGTGACAGGGTGGCAGGCAAAGTGGTGATGCCCATCCCCATGTGCTCAGGGTGGCTCTTTCCTTGCAGAAATCTGCCTGCTGACGCGGGGCCGGCGCACGGCCAGCGTGCGAGCAGACACCTACTGCCGCCTCTACTCCCTGTCCGTGGACAACTTCAACGAGGTGCTGGAAGAGTACCCCATGATGCGACGAGCGTTCGAGACAGTGGCTCTGGACAGGCTGGACAGAATCGGTGAGTGGGAGGTGTGGGGGGCGTCTCCTTCCCATTGCCTGCTGCTCTGGCAGCCTATCTCCAGCTTTCGTCCTTAGAACCTTTGATGGATTTGGGAACTGAAGGAGATCATAGAATCATAGAATGGTTTGGGAGGAAAGAAGTTTAAGATCATGTAATTCTAACCCCATTACCATGGGCAGGGATACCTCACTCTAGACTTGTGACTCCAGCCTGTCTCTATGCCTGACTTCAGCTCCTATAAGGAGCCCCGTTCACAGTCAGTTATGTCCACATTCTCTCTCTTTGTCCCTTACACATAAACGTTTTTGCCAACCCCTGCTTCCGTTCATTTCCACAGTCACTGTGAGGTCATGAGGGCCGTGCTGGTGAAATCACTGGAGTTTGAATTTTAGCTCAAAATCTGTAAACACACAATCAATAACCCCCCCCCCCCCGCCCAAAGCAAACACAAGTAACCAAATAGTATTAATGCCTTGTTGCAGCACAGTGACCCCCACCTTGTCCAGTGAGAGACATGATCTCTTCTGCTAGCACCCTTGTCTAACTAGGGAAGAGCAGGATAACATTCCTTCGTCACAACCAGAGGTGTTTTAGCACGGAGATTAAGTAAGTGACTTATGCAAGGACAGGCAAGAATTCTTTGCAGGGTTGAGGAATGAGCATTTCAAAATCCTGCTCTAACTCCTTTAGCTGCTTATTTTACATCTCTTCACAGTGCACTCATTTTCATTGCTTTCCAGAATCCAAAAGGTCACTGCAGGGCTGAGTACAATGCAGAAAGTGAGGAGGATGATGGGGTGAGGAGGGTAAGGAATAAGCTGGCATCCCAGCAAGGGGTGCAGTGCCTCTGGGGCTGCTCATGCCAAGAACACCATAATTCTGCGCATCTCATTACCTGCTGCAAATCAGAAATGTGACCTCTGAGTAAAAGGGTAGGAGCTTAATATGTAGAGTTTGGCAGAGTCTATGATAATGAGGCCCTAGTGTAAGTAGCAAGAGTCCCATCACTTAGGTTATTTAAATGTCATTTTAAAACTGCTGAGAAAATGGAATGTCAGGCACTAGCAGGGATGGTCTAACTTGACTTTATCAAATCTTTCAGATTTAGGTGGTCAGAACTGCTCAGGTTCCTAGCTTTCTGTGGCTGTGTATACAGGGGGGCAGGTTGCCCTGGATCTGTATGCTGCTGCCTACCTACCTGAAATTCATGGAAAATTCCAGCCCAGCATGAAGAACCTCACATGCTTCTGCCACCAGAGGAATCCCTTCCTTCCACAGGCAGCTGTAGAATACCAGCATCAAGTCAGGAGGTGACAGAGGAATAACAGGCCCTTTGATGCAGAACTCTGGCATTACCCTCCCCTCCTTTTGCCATTCTGCTGACCTGAGACACCATCAATCCCTATGTCATCGGACACTGAAAATCCTTCTGCTACCCTTGTTTCCCTTGCAGCCAGACCTGAGAGCTGCCTGTTCTTTCAACTTCACATCCTCTACTGTTGCAAAATAGCAGCTTCCTAGCATTTTCCAACTCTGTTGTGCCCTGCAGTCTTTGGTTTGATTTTCCCAAAAGAGCTTTAGTAATTTTTGTGTGCCCAACTCTTTAAATTAAGGCATTTCTTCACTTCCCTCAGAAACTTGCACCATCCAGAAAGAGCAGTGCATTAGCTGTGTAGCAGCACCTGATTTTTTTAGGTGTGAGGATGACCGCATTCTGCTTGGTCTCTCTGTGAAAGTAGAGGGATTATTCTACAAGACTGAAGTTAAGGAACAAAAGTTCATAAAAGCTGGGTATGAACAGAAGCAAGACCATGGTTTTGGTTCCTGTTATGGTCCACTCAGGATTTGGACACAAGCTCAAAGCAAATGGGAGCCTCTTTCCAAGTCAGTGGTGGATTCACTAACTCCCTCCTACCCAGACGACAACGTGTCCTTGAGAAGCCCATGGGTCACTGGTTTCACCAAAAGTTTCAAAGGGTTCTTTCACTGTTCTGGTACCAGGGTAGGTTCCATCCAGTGTTCCTCCATGCAGTACAGGAAGAAAAGTATCAGTCCATTCAGTCACAGTGGCAGGAGAGATTTTTACAGGATTACCTGCTACATGGAGGATTTGGAAAGCATGGTCTAAGCTTGTTGAGGTGGCAAGGAGGCAGGATGAAGATGTTAAGATCTTATCCCTTGAAGCAGCAGGAATAATACTGGTCAACAGGAGGTGTGAAGAGGCATTCACTTCTCAGAGCAAATGCAGTTTGAAAGCCTGTGGCTAAGGGGAAGGTGCAGGGCAGGTGCACCCTGATCTCTGTGCCCAATCTTTTCCTGTTTGCGGATGGGCAGTGCAGCAGCTTGGAAACTCACTGATGGTTCTGCAAAGAGCATGTCGGTGGATCCTTCTAACGTCTGTTGTTAATGGGAATTGATACTGGCATCCTGCCTATTCCATTGTTTTGGAAGATGTTTTCCAGAGCTCTTTAGAGACTGGCAGGTGTTAGTCTCCATGATTTGACTAAGGCTGGGGTTCTGCAAAGACTTACATCCCTACTTAACTCTACTCTGAGTAACTTCAGGCTCTAAAGAACTCCTCATCCTGCAGAATATCAGATACCCCACTCTCTGCAGCTTCAGATGGAGACTCGAGGCAGACTGATCAGTGATTAATGATCATTTTATCGCACATTAAATCTTTGATTCTTTCTTGTTAGTGACCAAGCTGTGACAATCTTTGCAGTGTTTCTGTGGGGAAATGAGTTGTTCTTTTCTCCAGTGAGTAATTCTTTGTCTGACGAACATTTGTGAACGTCCCAGTTTGTGATGCACCACTTACTTAACACAGGTCGCATCGTTCTGTTCCTGCCTGGCTTTGAAACAGGCTTTCAGTGACCGCTGAAGCTTAAAATTAGATTTTCACAAACATTTGCACTTGTAAAACACAATGTTCATTGAAAGTAAATGCAACACAGAGCGTGAATATTGTTGAATCAAAAGTCACTGATGTGTCCCCAAAACTACTGAGGGACAATCACTTCCAGTATTGGCTGTGCTGTAATAAACACCATCAATGTCTGGATGAGCTTGCTCCCCATCCATATCAAGGTCACTGGTGAGAGCTGACAACACATTTACAGCCAGAGGAAGTTACTTGTTCTTCTGCATGAGACTTTTTTTCACCCCATAGTTTGAAATAGTTACATTTTGAAGGCCAGTTGTCAGTGTTTTGATACAAGGATCCCAGTTAACTCAGGACTTGCATTGCCTTCAGGCATTGCAGATGCTAAAACACCAGAAGCTCAGACAGCACAATCCCAGTCTCCAAATAAAAAATACCATTGTGGTACAAGAGTTTCAATTCAAGATCTTATAGTGGTAGAAGTTTTGAAACCTTTGTCATGCAAACAAGCCACAAAAATAGATGTTCCCAACCATTTGCCTGTGCATCCTCTTTGCCAGCTCATGACCATGCTTCTGTGATTGAAATCCTATTGGGTTTGTGACTTCAGTTGTCCAGGTCGTGACTAATACTGTGGGATCTGCTGCTTCAGAGGAAGGGCTGGTGTTAGGTGAAGGGAAGTATGAATGAAATCTGGGATCCATGCCAAGTTCTGCCACACATTTGCTCTTTGTGCTTCGCATGCCTTTGCTCTGTGCCTCAGTTCTTCAGCTCTTCTACAGGTAAAATAAGGCAACAAAAGTGGAGCTTGGTCTCTGAATGCTTCTCAGCTGCCTGCTCCGTG
Source organism: Forpus xanthops (assembly GCA_032466535.1). Classification (NCBI taxonomy): domain Eukaryota; kingdom Metazoa; phylum Chordata; class Aves; order Psittaciformes; family Psittacidae; genus Forpus; species Forpus xanthops. The sequence goes on along the minus strand of JASSUY010052670.1, from coordinate 21,002 downwards.
GCAGGTGCCCTGCAGGATGAGATGGATAAATGGAACAGGCTGAAGTGTGTATAAATAAACCAAGATGTACTCAGCATAAATTTTACTAGTATCTAGACTGCAGGGTAGATTTGTTTACTGTGTGCAGGTGAGCAGCCCCAAAATGCTGCACATGTGAGGTGAGCAAGTAGGTTTAGTCAGAGGTGATATATATATAGAGATATAGAGATAGATAGATAGATAGATAGAGAGATAGATAGATAGATAGATGCTTCTTATTCAAGGCTGCTGATGCAGGCATAAGTGATGTAAGGATAGAAGTTCCTCTGTCCCAGGTATGCAATGCTAAAGTGTGTGCTCTGGGAGACAACATTCTTTCAAACTCACATTGAACTCTTCCTTAGGGCAGTGAAATCATAATCCAACTGCTGAGCATGTGAGGGTGCAATGGCTGACATAACACAGTTTTTCTCTGTTTTGTCTTCTCTGGTTACCTGAATAACCCGCAAGCTCGATTGCTCATGAGGAATCGAAGTTCAGATACCACTCTGTGTATTCCTCTGACATGAAAACCTCTCCCCTCATTTCCAACACTACAACTTTTACAGTCTGCCGAGAAAAAGGCATGTAGAGTATGAAAGGTCTTCTGCTAAGGTGGCTAGCTGGAATGGCTTAGGTGAATCACCAATGGAAATGCTGTCTAGCCCAGGTATACAGGGTAGGAGTTGGACTTGAGCAGGAATTGAATAATGGAATGTGAAAGACAGTGTTTTCTGTTTAGCCTAAGGCAAAACACCAGCAAGAGAGCAGCCATGAGTAAATGGAAGTTACTTCAGCTTAATCAAGGTGAATTGGCAACTGTGTTCACCTCATAAAATGCCATTTCTCTTGCAACTCTAGACAGAAAATAAAGCAGGAGACACTCCAGCAGAAGGGACAGTGCAGGGTGGTGGTAAGATCTCAGGAGACTGGTCTTTGACTTTGTAAATGACCTTGGTTTACATCAGTTCATCCCAACACATGTCCCTTGCAGGGTGCAAATTCTCCGGGAAGTTTGGTCTTCTGGGTGGGAGTCACTACTACTGCAAATGGGTACTGGCTAACTGAGAGAAATAGAGCAGCTTTAGGAGAGTTGTAAGAGATACAACATGGTACAACCTATCTACATAGGTCACCCAAATTGTCAGTTCCTTATACAGAGAGAAGGCCAACTCCACAGCTCTTGGCTGTCTGCATCAAAATAAAATACCTTTTTGGATCCCATTTTACCATTCCATCACCTTTAAAACTAATTTTGAATCTCCTCTTTAATTACATGAAGTAAGACCTGCTTCCCAGCCACTCCTCTGGGCTCATGGGACTTTTCCTGCCTTGAAGGCCATTCAGTAGCTATCTGCAAGAAGAGCAGGCTGCAGAGCATAAAAGTCGAAGAAAACCAGTTCCAGAATGTCCGGAGTCTTACAGAATGTGACCCTGTCACAGCTGTTAGCACTAGGAGGGCACTGAGAATGGAGTGCAGGAGCTTTGGCTCCAGATGAAAAAGCACTTCTGCCATTTTGAAGAGAAGGCAGCTCCTTGGCTTCAGCCACCAGTGATAAGTAAGAGCCAGGACTCTGGACTTCAGGCAGCAAAAGGCATTATGGGCACTCCAGAATTGCACAGTTCTTAACACCTCCTCAAGGACAGTTAAATGCCTCTAAGAAATTCTATACTCAGTTTATTTTTCTGCAAAGCTCTGTATGATGGGCATAAATGTGAGGAGTGCAGGCAAGAGCTTAATTTTGTTTAACTGTCATGAGATTCATCAGTTCACATTATTCACCACATATCATTTGACCTACAGCACTTTAGCCCAGTTGAAAGTGATGTTCTGTCGATTAAGAGATGCCATATATTTTGGAAAATGCCGGTATTTGGTTTATGGAAGAAGGGGAACAATCAGTGTAAGGTCTGAATTGTTCAGGGAGGGAAAACTTCCACTTGGCAAGATGAGGAATTGTCCATTTTGAAGTTTTGAAAACATTATTGTTGAAGATGCTACCAAGAAACATTCACTAGGTATGTACAATGTGCTCTACACTGATCACATTGATTTTCCTTTCAGTATGACTTTCCTGCAATAAGACCCCTGTATGCAAGTCTAACTCCAAATAGTTTTGCAGAGGACAGAACAGGGGAGAAGGAGAGCTTGTACCTTGGAGCTTGAAGAATGTGGCTTTAGCACCATGGCATATGTGGCCTTGTGCATATCAGGGCATAAAAGCAGACAAATGGTAGTTACTGCAGAGCAGTTTGAGAGCTGCACGTCTTCTATGTTGTGATGTGTTGACACAGCCAGGCTCTCAGGAATGTTCATCTGAATTGGTGTCTAGAGCAGATTTGTTAACAATGCTGAACTCTTCTATGGATGCTCCTAAAGCTGATCCAGCTGGATCAGCTTTGCTTCCAAGCTTTGCTTCCAGGGGTGCTTTGGTTGTGAGCAGAAGCCTTTACATGATAGTTAACACAGTTCAGTGGTGGGTTAAGTCACATCTGAGAGGAAGTCAGGCTGGAATATGAAAAGAAGCCCAAGTTCTTACTGGGAGTTAAGAATTATTTTGAGATCTCTGTTCCAGCTAATTTCATAGAATCCTGAAATCATGGAATAGTTTGGGTTGGAAGGGACCTTAAAGCTCATCCAGTTCCAACCCCTGCCACAGGCAGGAACACCTTCCATAGAGCAGCTTACTCTAAGCCCCTATGTCCAACCTGGCCTTGAGCACTGCCAGGGATGGGGCAGCCACAGGTTCTCTAGGCACCCTGTGCCAGCACCTCAGCACCCTCACAGGGAGGAGCTTCTGCCTAAAAGCTCATCTCAATCTCCCCTCTAGCAGGTTAAAGCCATTCCCCTTGTCCTGTCCCTACAGGCCCTTGTCCAAAGTCCGTCTCCATGTTTCCTGGAGCCCCTTTAGGCACTGGAGTTGCTCTAAGGTCTCCCTGTAAGGAGCCTTCTCTTCTCCAGGCTGACCCAGCCCAGCTCTCTCAGCCTGGGTTCAGAGCAGATATCCCATTATTTATTTGATTACCACAACAGAGCAGCTGAGGATACAAGTAATCCCCCAGGTGAGGGAGGTCAAAGACCACCATCAACACTGAGCAGTGTGTTTAGTACCCAGTCCTCTGAATTATAGGAAGTGAGGAGCTAAAAGAAGTCACCATGTGGCAGTGGGCAGGTGCTCTGACAGCAGGCCAGGCAGAAGGCAGTCTGATAAAGTGAGATTATTGCAAATCCATGCAAATTCAGAAAGCAGTTTAGTGACCTGAATTGTTAAAGTGCAGCCAGTGGGCTTGGAACTGAAGTCTTTTTAATTTCCTCTGTGTCTGTGCAGAGTTTTCACAACAAAAAGGTAATTTTGATGATTTGATTGAAGAATTAGTGTTGAGTGCTGGCTTCTTTCATGAAATCTCGTGAGCTTTTCTCCCCATTCTTTTGTGTGCTCTCTACAGTCAAGGAAAATGTGACTTACTTTGCAATTAGTTATTAAGGGAGCAACATCTATTTGCTTAATTTCCATAATTTTACATACCCAACTCCACTTCAAAGCACCAGTAGCTTTGCTAGGAACATCTAGGCTCTAAATATCTTCCTTTTTTCCCCCCTTCTATTTAGCCTGTTGTTAGAGTGAGGAAAATAGGGAGCTTTTAGAACCAGAGCACTCCATTGATGGTAGTCGTTTTTGTCTCACTTAGGGAAGAAATCGTATTGAGAACAGAAAAGTCAGTTGTGCCATGGAGACCTTTGAGTCTCAAATCCTTTGCCTGACATTGCTCCTGTAGCTCCCTCAGTCCTGTTAAGGGGCACATCCAGGCAAGAGGGGTTGCTTTGGAGCCACCCAGTCCTCCCATTATGTTATCTCAGTAAATTTGGGTGGTGCTTTTGGGGTTAGGAGAGGTGCTTGGGTAGATTGTTTATCTTGGTACTTTAGACTCAGCACTTTCTGTGGGACAAAGAACATAGAAGGAGAAACTCTAACATCCAGCCTCCCTGCTTGTGTGATGAGATTAAATTGGAAAAGGGTGTCCCTTTTCCTTTCTCTTAATGAAGCTTCTCCCCAGCTTAGCAAGAACACAGGGCTCCACCGTGGTTCACTGAGCATAGCTCTGAGCTGAGGAACATCATTTCAGTTGGGGTTACATGGGGCCAAACTAATCAGTTCTCTGATTGCTGTCTTTACTGCTCTCCTCTTGAGGCAGGGGATGTGGCAGTAAATCCAGTGCAGGAAAAAGGGATTTGAAACTGAAGCAATTTAATATATGAGATGATGATGAGAAATAATCTCAGAACTACCTCCCCAAGCAAAAGTGGCTTCTACTGCCTCATCCCACTGTTGGCTGATTTTCATGCAGGACCTCAGACGGACCTGCCAGGAAAACATCTTCATACCACCAGCTTTCTCCTGATCTGGTGCTGGCTGGAAGGAGAATTTGCTTCAGAAGCACCTAATAAGACTTATATCTCTGTGTGAAACCGTCATATAAATGATGCAATTCATTAGAATGGTGGAACCCATGAATTCTTCAATTTGGTAACCAGTTTCAATTTGAATAATGACTCTGAAATGTTCCTCTGCCCTTCAGTAACTGAAAGAAGCTTTTCAGTCATTTGGTGTTTAATATTCTGGAGCAGAAATTTGAGACTTTCTTGGCAGAAGAGAAAAGCAAAAGTTGACCTAATGAAGAGATTAACAGATTTAAGCTGGGCTCAGGAAAACAGGGAAGTAGAATGTATCTGCAAAGAAGAACTGAAGTGTTCTGATCTAAGGACTAATGAAACTCCTAATTCCAAGGGTTTTGCTGGAATTTGTTTTATCAGTTTGAAACAAATTTCAGGAGCTTTGATCAAAACACAGGAAATAGTATGTATGTTTGGAAAATGTGAGCATATTCTCTGTTTGGTGCTCTGCTGAGGAAACCAGAGGCTGCTGAGCAGCTCATCCTGTGTTGTCTTGCTCGGGTTATGAAAACATCAGTCCCCTCAGTTCATCTGTGCCGCTCTGTTTAACATCACTTGGGTTCTCATCTCAGTTGAGGGCAGCCTTGAAAATTGCTGGTTATTCAAGTGCAGACAAGCATCTCAGATGCCAATGACAGGTGATATGGAATTAAAGGAATGAGCTGAGGTGTAATGATGGAAACACAGAGCAGCTGATGGTATTTAGTTTGTTTTTTTTTTTGAAACCTGCATTAGCAACACGGAATCAGAATCCCAGACTGTTTTATGTTGGAAGGGACCTTAGCACTCATCCACCTCCAGCTCCCTGCCATGAGCAGGGACACCCTTCCACTAGAGCAGGTTGCTCCAAGCCCGTGTCCAACCTGGCCTTGAACACTGCCAGGGATGGGGCAGCCACAGCTTCTCTGGGCATCCTGTGCCAGCGCCTCAGCACCATCACAGGACAACAAGAGCTTGTTTCTCTTTCTCCTTTTTCTATCCCTCATCAGTCCTCCTCAGCCCGGTTTTGCTACAGTTTGTTATCTGGAAAGCAAATGTCAAAAGGCAGCTTTTTTGCTTGCCTGCTTTGAACACAGCATGTTGACTCCCATCTACATCCTGACCTTGCAGTTGTACAAGAAAGCTACAGATTTCCCATGCTGGGATTTGTACCTTCAGCTCTGGAGAGAATGATTACAAACCTGCAGCTGAATCCCTGTTGAACTCAAGTATACTAGCCAGGTTCTCTCTTGTCATTTTTATTTAGATACGGTGTTCCTTCTCTCCAGAACACAGCAGTTAATATTTCTGTTTAATCAGGTCTTTGTGATTAATGTGTCTGTGAGCAAAAAAACTGTGTGGCCCTAAGCTGTTCAATGTATATTCACTGCAAATATGCTCTGAAGTTTAAAGGTGACATTCATGCTCTCTCTGGTGTGCCTGACTGCAGGAAGGGCAGGTAGAACTGGGATCACAGGAATACCAGTGCTGTCTATTCCAGTCCAGTTTACAATGAAACAGGTATTATGTATTGTTTATATCTCCTACACATTCACTTCCAGTGCAGACGAGCTCTCCAGCAACTGTAATGACAATAGCAGCTCCAATCACTCTTTGTCTTCAGGACTGTGTCCTTCCAGGGGCTGATATTATTCTCCAGTGCAGGAAAAGAAAGGTCAATTCATGTGCCTTGATTTTTTTTTCAGGAGGGAGTGAATAGCAGCAGGTGAAACACAAAAGCATTAAGTATCTCACTACCCACTACAGACATCATATCCCAAATCCACCAGTTGCAGAACCAGAATTGGTTGCTAGAGCCACATCTTGTCCTTTATAAAGAGATAAACACTTTAAAAAGCACAAGGAAAAATCCTTAGTGTGTTCTTCCAATGCTTAACTACAATCACTGTTAGATTGCTCTTGCTTTTTTTAATGGGCATGTATAAAATCACAGTGTCTCATGGGTCCTTCTGGGCCTGAAGAGAGAGGTTTTTAACAGCTTCCTTTGTGAAGTTCCATATAAATCAGTATCAGATCATCGCTGCTCTGAGAGAATTGTACTGACTGATGCTTTTCAAGCCTGATCCTTGTGGATATTTTCTGTACCTTTTCATAGCTTGCAGCTTCACACTAGAACCAAACCATCAAACCTAGCATGAAATATGGGGTAAAAGATCTGTTATACACTAAAGAAATAAAAGCAACAATATGGATGCCACCTATGCACAAACCTGTTCCCACATCAATACATAAAGGTCTGAGTTGTGACTGACACAGGATTGAAAGGAAATTCCACTGGAACCTCACTGGGAACTACTACCCAACATGGCAGCCCATTCCTTCTTGGAAACTAGCAGCTGATCAGTTTAAACCAGAATGCTATAGGAAACAAATTTAGTATCATTCCATGGACTTAGTTGATAATATCAATGCTCTTGAAAGTTGTGATTTCATGAGCATGAAACAAATTTAATGGACACGAGCTGTGCTGCCAGCTTTTAATTCCTAAATCATGACATGATTTGGGGGTTAAAATACAGAACATTAGGCTCTTCCCCATCCATGTCCCCATCCCCTGCTCTCTAAATCCACAGCAGTTGGAACTCTGAGCCTTTTGCCCTTGTCCTGTACAGGAGCTAGAATTGATCAGCCAGCAGCAATGATATTTGAATCAGGTTTAGGAGGAGGGTGAATACAGGTTCTGATCCCATCCTAACTGGCTGGTGCTTCCTTTGGACATGACCCTTCTACACTCACACCCCTGAGCTTCAGATGCAAAGTGAGCTGCGTACAGACACGCAACCATATGGCCAGGGTGCCCCTGCACACAGACACACACAGACAACACACCCAGCAATTCTAGGCTGAACTCTTCAAATCCAAACAGCTTCAGTAGAAAAAGCAGAGATGCTGTCATCAATTCAAACAGGCATGTGTTGTCAGGAGAGAGGTCCCTTGAAAAGGTAAGAACAGGGATTTAATCTGCACCAATTTTATAAGAAAATCATTCAAATCAACATATACCAGCTCTTTATCAACCAAGTTATCAATTGGCATGCAATGAGAACAGAGCTTTGAAATGCAGCAAGCACAGAGCCTGTCCGTATCAGAAATGCTCTCCTTTGAGGAAACATTTGCACTCTGGTGAAAGGTCATCACTGGCAGCATCTCCTACCCCATCACTGAATAGTTCTGTCCTTCAGTCCAGGAGGGTGGGTCCATCCAGACCAAACAAACTCGTTACACCACTTTTTCCAGCCCACTGGAAAGGTAAAGCACATGCTGATATTTTGCTGCAGGCTTGGGAGTCCAGCTGGAACATGCAGTTTGCTAGCCTGCAGTTCTTTAAAGTCTGGGCTAGAAGAGCACAGCCAAGATGCAGCATGGCTGAGGTCTCTTACTTGAGACAGCTTGAGCTTTTCCAGCACGTAAAGTCCTTGTTCCTAGAGAAAGTTCAGCTCAAACCACTCCAGAGAGAATATGTTACATGACACAGATGAGGAAAAGAAGAGTAGCTGAAGACTCAGGAGACTTCACTGGACTTACATTTATGAGGTTTTCCTTTGCAAACACACACAAAATATTGCAGCCTTTGGATTTATTCTTTTTTTTTTTTTTCTAATGGAAGTTCAGATTATGAGGTTGAAATGGGAATCTTCCAGATTAATGAGCTTTGCTACCCATCTGCCATACTTACCAAAAGTGGCTTTACTGTCTAACTGAAATCATGTGTCCTGTCAGGCTCTTTTTGATGGGATCTTTAAGTTTGTTGATGATAACACAAAAGCAGAAGATGTGATGTTTGTCATGTTGTAGCTGGAACCCAGATCCTGTAATGACAGTGGAGGGGAGACAGTGCCAACAATTTGAAGGAAGTCTGGCAGGAAGCTTTGAGGAACCCTCCTATTCATTGACATACCAGAATGACTCTTTCTCTCTTCACTTTCACTACAGGCAAGAAAAATTCCATTCTGCTGCATAAAGTCCAGCATGACCTCAATTCGGGTGTTTTCAACTACCAGGAGAATGAGATCATCCAGCAGATCGTGCAGCATGACAGGGAGATGGCACACTGTGCTCACAATGTCCAGGCTGCCGCCGCTGCTGCCGCATCCACTCCCACCCCTGTCATCTGGACCCCACTCATCCAGGCACCCCTGCAAGCTGCAGCAGCCACTACTTCTGTCGCTATAGCTCTGACCCACCATCCACGCCTCCCAACAGCCATCTTCCGTCCTCCCGTGTCCGTCCTGGGCTCCTTGGGACAGCAATCCAACCAGACTCCAAGCCAGCTAAAACGAATCCAGTCTCTAATCCCGTCTACAGGCCCTTCTGCTGTTGGCTCTCCCTCCAGTACTCCATCCCAGCTGCACACCCCAGGAGCAGAAACCCCTTCCTCCTCCTCCTTCCACATCCAACAGCTTGCAGGATTCTCAGCGGCCGCTGGCTTAGGCCAGTTCCAGGTGGGATCCCCTCCAAGTGGCTCAAGCCAGCCGGGTTTGAGCAATGCATCCACAGCAGGACTGAGCCAGTTCCAACATGGAAATTCTGGATCACCCTTAGGTACAACTCAGTCCATGCAGCAGCCACAGCAGCAGCAGCAGCCAGCCCTTTCCAGCAGTGGATTTGGACACTTCCAGCAAGCCACAAGTGGATCCCCATCAACATCTCTCACCCAGCTCTCATCAAACTCGCCCCCCAGTCTCCTCAACCAGTTCCAGCCTACCACAAGACCACTGCAGGGGGGACAGTTACAGCAGCTCTCGGGCAGAGGGACTTTGGGAGGAATGAATCACTTCCAGCCCCCTCCTTCTTCCAACTCTCCATCTTCCAGCCTAAGCCAGCTGGCACAGGTCTCTAGTGGGCCGTCCTCAGGCCTGTGCCAAACACATCCAAGTGCATTAGGATCTTTAACTGGAACGATAGCCCAGCTCCACCAAGAACGGCCACCTTTTGCCTCCATGTCTCCACTCCAGCAGTCTGGTGTCGCCTCTCCTTGTTATACCCCTTCTGGCCTTAGTCCTCCTAGTCAGAGCCCAGTAGCAACAAGAACTTTTCAGTGTGGCCCTTCTGGGGCCTCAGGCTCTCACGGATCTCTGCTCCTGCCTCAGACCGCCAGCCCACCTCCACAGATCCTGCAGGCCAAGAGCACGCCGCCGGTGCCGCTGGGACGTCTGAACCAGGACATCAAGTTGATTTCTGCTTCCCAGCCATCTTTGCCCCAAGAGCTGGCTCAGACACTGAGCCAAAGCTCTCATTCCTCTAGAGAATCCATTTCCAGCTTCTCTCCTTTCCCTGGTGGAGGGACTGGACTTCTTGGAAAGCCTTGTAGCTCAATTCCTGGGCGTGTGACTTTACCGCGTCAGCTGTCCTCAGGTTCTTTACCCCATCCGCTGGTGTTTGGGGCCAGCACTGCAGGCACTGCTTCTCTGACTGCTGGTGGGAGGAAAGAATCCATAGTGCTCACAGGGGACCTGGAACCTGTCAGATCCAAACTGCCCTCCAATTTGTGAGGACACCTTCTGAGAGCTGGTTATGTCAGCCCTGCAGTTCAGTTCCTGATTAGACTTTCATGAATCATGTTTTCCTTTTCTTCTCCCCCTCCTTTCCACTGCTTTTTCTCCACTTCTTTTGTTTAGGTTTAACTGTGATTAGAAACAAACAAAAACCACATGAAAAAGAACAAAAAAGAAGATAGCCAGGTATTCTTAGAGCTATAGATTTTTGGTCACTTGATTTTATAGAATATTTTAATACATGGAACAAAAGGATATGAGCAAATTTAATCCAACGAGGTAACGCACAGACAAGGCGTGTGCCTGAGCTGGAACGTGTGAATGCTCAGCCATGGAAGCCACCAAAAAAGGTTTTGCTGTTGAGACAAAGATCCAAGGTTGACGTGAACCATGAAAGGGAACATCGGGTCAGGCCTGTAGCCGGTGATTTTAAGACAACTCTGCTTGGCCTCAGCTTGGCATCGCTTTGAACCTGAACCTGACCCACAGCACCTAGTCATGGGGCATTTGGATGGGCCCTGTGAGCATCAGGTTTTGCTTCCTCCTATGTTTCCCCCTGTGATCAGCAGGCTGCAGAATAAGAAGAGGGGGAGTTTCAGCAACATAGTCTAGGGCTTTCAGAAGGGCTGAGCTTCTGTTTGGACTCCATCTGAAGAGGACAGAGGTGGTCAGGAGATGGCCTGACTTCAGATGCTTGTCCCTTATTCCACTGATGCTCTAGTAGGAACAAGAAGCAATCCCTTGTAAGTCACAAGGAGGGTAGTGAATATCCCCTCTCTGTTTCTGTAGGCATCGTGGATGATGTGGGCTGTCTCTGCCCCACACCAGGCAGCTGACCTCAGCCAGCAGGAGAGCCCAAGCAACAGCATCTCTCTGGTGCAGAATGCAGGTGTGCTGCCTTCCAGGTTGGGGTGTGCAGAGTAAGAGAAGGGATGAAAATAGAGGCAGCACTTGAACCTTCCCTCTCTGATTTGAATGTCTGTCTCCAGAGCCTGACTGCTTTGAAGAGAACTGATTAGAGAAAGATTGGGAAGTGGGGTGCAGTCACTCCAGCCCTCTTCCTCCTTAGCTTTGAGGCACCCAGGGTAATTCTGATGCCAAGCCAAGAATTCTCCAGATTTGGAAGTGTGTTTCTCCCATTAAAGCAGATTAGACCAGAAATTTGACCAGCTGTGGTCCGTGCTTCTCTTCTGATGGGGGAATCTAAATCCTTTGCTTGATTTCACGAGCAATAAGAGCCTGCACCTAATTGGTTTTGGTCTCACTCTGCAGTTGCATTATCACTGGACACATATGGGCCTGGTGGGCACCTTGAACTGGATGTTTGGGGCACCCCTGATTTAAGGCAGTCAAAGTGGGATGCAGACAGTAAGGGGCCGTTGGGTGCACACAGCACTGAGGAGCTACAGCCTTTGCCTCTAGTGCAATTGTCCCCTTTTACTTTGACCCTTTTTTGGTCTTTTGTTTTCCCTTAGGCCAAGAGGTGTCTCTGGCCACCTCGCTCTAAATAGTTAGGTGCTCAACTTTTATTACACATATCCAGCCTCCCCCTGCTCCCAGCTCTCATGGGATCCTTCCAGCCTTCAGAGGGAATTGAGGACTTCATGCAGCAGTGCCAAACCCCTTACTGTTGTTACTACAGAAACAACCCCTGTCCATAGAGCTCCCTCTCTCACCTTCCCTCCCCAAACACTGGCTGACGAGTTTTTATGCCAAATTGTTTGCAAAACCCTTGACACATGCCTGTATCTCAGATGTTGCTGCCAGTGTTCCTGGCCACTCCTGCTTCAAAGTGCTTTGGTGGCTGAGAGTTCAGATGTCATCAGCTTTGGTCTTCCTTCAAGGGTCAGGGCAACTCCAGAAATGGTCTTTTTTCTACTAGCTACATAAAACAACTAACTACAATGTGTGAGTGTGTGTGGTGGGAGGGGTGCATGTGTGTGTGTATAGATTTTATATATATCTATATATGCACCTTTTTATATATAATATACAGTTATACACATATGTAGTCTATTTATGCACATGTGTAAGCACGCACACACACACACACACACACATACCTATATTTATATCTATATATGTCCTCATTTTCAAAATACATGTCAGTTTTGACCCTCCTGTAGGCCTGATGGGCAGGTGAGAATTATAACATAGAGATCCTGCTTTTCCAAATATGTACAGGTTCATCTTGAAACCAAATCAGTTGCTGGAATTGAAGCAGACTCAGACACTTCAGTGTTCTCACATGTATGAGGCAGTTCCTAGGAGGAAGACTCACTCTGTCCTTTGAAGTTTTATGTTGTTTTAGCAACCTTTCTCCCTCCATATTCTAGAGGGCCCCTAGTACGAGCATCTCAAGAGGTTGGGAGCTGAGCTGGTTGGGTCTGGGATATCTAACAGAAGTAGGTGGGAAAGGTCTTCAGCCCAGCAATGCCAAGTCCTCATGGATGCCTGTCCTGTGACTGCTGCATTGGTACTTGAATCTCAACAACCCCTGTGGACACTGACAGATGGAGGTGCACAGAAACACCCTGAGGGCTGTCTGTGTTTCCATCCACCAGTCTGGTGAACATCCTCCTTTGGTTGGGTTCTTCTGCTTTGTTTCTCAAGGGGATACTGTTTGATTTGCCAGTTCTTAGCAGTGCAGTAGCCAATCTTGAGTTACTCCGACTGGACCCCAGTCAGCAGTAGGCTTGTCTCAGTAGGTGGAACTATATTTATTATTATTGGGGTTTTTTTTTGTTTATCTTGGGGGGGAAGGGAGGGAAGAGTTCTCGGGATGGGGTTTGCAATATAAAACACACAATAAAAACCTTAATAAATAAAAATATGAAAGCCTCATTTCACTTGCTGTCTGCTTCAAGTGTGAACTTCAGGCAACATGAGATGAGGGTTCTTTAACCCTTGGTTAAAAACCCCAATTAAAAACCTTGGGTGGCGTTTCAGTCCTTTCTGTTGAGCAGAGGAGATGCAGGGGTTTGCCTCACTCCTGTCAGTATTACCCCAAAAATCTGTTGGTTGTTTTGCAAGTGTGTGTATGACAATCCATATTTATGGCAGATATGGGAGTGCTGGCTGACATGATCCTTGGAGAGGAGCCTGAGGAGCCCTGTCACAGGATACAGACATGAACAGCTTTGGAACACAGACTATTGGAGGAAGCAGCCAAACAATGGAAGGAAAGAAACTGTTTTGAGGTCTCAGACTAAGCTGGATGATGATGCCAAGATCAAGACCAGGTGTGTTTTAGAAAGGTAAAACTAGGCTCAGCTCTCAGATTTTTTTTCACTCCTTTGAGTCTTTGGCCAAACCCACTTGAAGTATTACACACAAAGTTAATGATGCTGGTGAAAGCTCAGAGGAGCTGTGTGGACTCATGCCCTTTCTCCATAGTGAGAAAGCCATAAGGCAAAACAGATGAGCTGCTGGCGTGTCCTACAGGCTGTGGCAGTGAGGTGTAGAGAGATCCCATTCTCACAGCATCCTTTCCTACCACCAGTGAGCACCAAAAGTGTCATGTCTGCCTTGGTGGCAGCCTCGCTTTTACTTCTCCTCCTCTGAAATCTCGTTTACTTTGTACCTGCTCGCCCAGGAGTAGGATTTTGACCTCTGACATTTTGCCCAGCCTCTGAAAGGCTTGAATTTGCTAGTACATCAGCAGTGTGTCTGAGAGGAAAACAAGGACCAGGACCTGCTTTACTCCCCATGCCAGACATGGCAAACACTTGAAGAAAGAAACTGAGGGCCATGAGTGAAATTTTGCAGAGGATGCACTGACACAGCAGAGCCCAGGTTCAGGCCAAGGCTTTGTCGGTGACATGGACAGTAGGATGGAGTGCACCCTCAGCAAGGTCGCTGATGACACCAAGCTGTGTGGTTCAGTTGATACACTGGAGGGAAGGAATGCCATCCAGAGGGACCTTGACACGCTTGTG
>JASSUY010052668.1:0-24555 GCA_032466535.1 Forpus xanthops | reverse complement strand
CTGTCCTCCTACTTATCAGTTAGTTTAACTGCAGCCCATCCTGGGCCCCTGCCTTTCCAGATACTCCCTACCTTTATATCCTGTTCTTTTAGCCTGTTTTTCTTATACTCATTTTTTACTAAGGTCATAAAGGCCTAAACTATGTTAACTAGAGCAGTTTATCTTGTACAAGGATTCTCAGAATGTTCTCTAGCTGTATTTCACTAGATCCCTGATCCAGCCCACCTGAGGGAGTGCTGGTATTCTTCCTTTGGTGGACATTGAAGACCTCAGGCACTTTGGCCAGCATTTTGTGGGGAGTGATGGGGAAGGCATGAGTAATCACATACACTCTGGATTATCTAACTCATTGCAATAACAACACAAGGCTAGTTGCATATGCAGAGCCACCTTATTTTCTGCATTAAAAAAGCTAAAATATTGACTAGTCAGGACAGTACCAATAAAAGCAATATCTGTCCCGTAAATTCTTAGAACTGGCAGGTCAAGTTTTGAGATCCAGCACACTTCAGCAGAGGTCTCTCACTGACAGCAGTTAAGGAATGTCCCCATTGCTTTAAGGACCCCAAGTGACTTTTTCGGAAAGGGACAGCAAAACTGATATATAACACACCATGTTTACTGAAAGAAGTAAGGAAGGTCACTATTGTGTATGAATTTGGGTCTGACCTGCGTACATGCAGGAGACAAATTTACAACTTCAATACACTAAATTTACACACAGAAAGAACAGACCTATAAGTTTGTGACCTATCAATGTCATCAGTGAGTACTGTAACCATGTACAAGCTTAAAACCCACCAAATCAAAGTATCAGACACTGCTGAATAAAGAAGCATTCCATTTATTCAGTACCTTATTAGAACTACATGAGATTTGGACATGTGTACATTAACCTTTATGCCAAATCACTTCGCTTTACACAAAAAATAATATTGTAATAGCAACTAAATTCAGACTTGGCTTATGTCTACATGTGATAAAGGTTTTTTTATCTTCTTTTGTTGAAGGATTTTGTGGCCAAAGACTTTGATACCTCTTTTAAAGTATTTAAGCAGAAGCATAACTGGAGCTAATGAAAATATATGCATATTTTTATGGACAATTTTAACTTGTGCAGAAAAAGAAAGAATTAGAATTTAAATTTCATCGTTTTTTATTGTAATTTTAGAACCTGAAAGTATCTACAAGAACCATGAAGCTTCCCATGAAATCTCCTAGCCATTGTTCAAGGCCAGGATGGACAGAGCCTTGGGTGGCATGGTTTAGTGTGAGGTGTTCCTTCCCATGGCAGGGGGGTTGGAACTAGATGATTTTAAGGTCCTTTCCAACCCTAATTATTCTATGATTCTGTGATTTAGTATCAATAAATCTTGCCTAGACTGAGCATAATGGGAGGTAAAGGGAGAAAAAAAGCTGATGGGACACATTTATGCAACTGTTTTTGGTTTCCTAACTTTTATAACAAAAGCCTTTACTACAAACCAGACTACAGAACTGTTAGAAGTAAAAAACGGTACAAATACAAAAATGAAAGTAGCCAGCAGTACTATACTTACCTTATAGTTATGTTTTGTTTCAATCAGGGTTAAGTCAAAAATGGACTCTGGATGCACAAGAAAATTCTCAGTGTACACACCAGAAATAGCATTTTAATCTCAGAGAAACTAATCTAGTGTAGTAAATAGAAGAGGAAGTCATATAACTTAAAGCAATCATCTTTGATGCAGTAAATTCATTTAATAGTCTCTCAACTTCAAAAACTAAGCAGAAAGCAAAGGAGATTCAGAAAATAGAAAACAGAAATTTGAATTACATATAAAAGATATGGCAAGTAAAGAGAAGAGGCATAAATATCACATTACTTTTGATGGTTACTAAAGCTGAAAACTAAATAAATGCTATGCACACCAAAGAGAAAATAATTAAAAGCCAATGGTAGAAATTGGTGGGGTGGGATAGGTAGAAATGTTAGAAATCTGAGAAGTTTCAGCATTTTTTTCTACTACCAAAGGTGGTAACAAAGACTCAGAAAGAAAGAGAGCTCTTCATTTGTTGTCTACTTCTGAATTACATTCTGCAAATCTGATCTTTGAAAAGAAAATATTTATATGGCATGAAAAAAATTATTCTGGAAATGCCTCTTTTCAACAGTAAAGTCTGTTTCATCTTAAATGCTGTAATCATCTTAAATACAATTAAAGGCAATTAATAAATAACTGTTTCTAGCAATTTCATTTCTTGTATCCATCCTGAACTTTGTTACACTTTAGGTTTCTATCTCCTTCCTACTCAGTCTTTCATAACCCTTGTCTTTGAATTACCTATAAGACGTTTCTAATTTTAAGGAAGATGTCCATATCACTCTCTACATTAGAATTCAAGAGACAGATCATAAACCTTTTGATGCAGAAGAGAGGAAAATCAATCACACAGCTGTTGCTGTGTGATTATTTCATTTGTTACAAGTTAGAGACATGAATTATGCTAATAAACAGTACTCTAAAGGATATATACTTAACAATTTACCATGCTGTACCTGGAGCTTCTTGTTCCTCTAAATAGGTAATTTTCAGAACTGCATTTTCCACACTAAGAAGTTCAGAGCAGCTTTTGGACTAAAACATCTCTGTGGTGTTCATATTCCACCTGCAGTTTAAAAGCAGATAAATGTTTAAATACAAGGTGAGGCTTAGTGCATAAAACTAATCACTTGCCATTCTTTGCTTTGAAGAGTTCTTTGAGCATTTTCACTAACTAAAGGCACTAAATGATGTTTCTACCATTCACCACAAGGTAGCAGTAAAGGATAAAAAGAAAGATTGGAAAGTAAAGGCTACAAGGGAGGGAAAGAAACAGAAAAGCTTAACAATTTTGATGTATTCCCCGCAGCCTAATTACATACACATGTAAATACAAGGATGTTTAACTTGGTGTTAATTGCATACTAAACAGGAGAGAAGAAAAACCTTGAAGTTTTATCTGGGTGTGATTTCAAGCAGACATTCATCTGCAGTCCTTTTCTTGGTAAATCTTTGGGTTTACCAATTCGTTGTGTTTGGTAGGCTAGCTAAAATGCCAACATCACTTTTCAGTAGGCTGAGATCACCTGTATGAAAAACTATTTCTTGGTGGTTAGGACTGACCAAACTGAGCATGTTTATTGCTGCATTTTGGCTGAATTTACCTCTCACCCTCCCCCCTCCCAGCCCCCATAGGAGGGCAGAGAAAGTAATACTCAATTTTAACAGATATATGAGCTAAATGCCATGTTTCAGTATTTCCAATATTTCCAAGTGTATTTAGAATTGCAGTCATTAAGGTTATGTCTGTCTGCTACTGATACGAGCAAACCAAAATTAGATGAGCTTTGCAGTCCTATTCAAAATGGGAACTTTTTTGTCCCCAGTTAATAGCATTTGCTTACAGACAATGAAGATAATTACTGGCATCTGCGTATCTAATCCTTCATCTTGAAATTGCACTGCACATTTAGCCACCAGATGGCAGATACTCCACTTCAGGCTAAGCAAATATTAAAATTCAGGAATATTTAAAACATCGGATGAGTTTGTAAGATTTGTCAGCTCTGTTATTTTAGGTGACTTTTGTTAAGCATGCTATTATGTCTGCATCAAATAATATTCTGTTTGATTGTACAGGGCTGAATGTTTTCTTTTTCTTTTTAAACAAAACTGTTTTTGCTGTTGCCCTCAGTAACTTTATTCAAAACACTCTTTTCACATAAATGTGTGTCATAACGTTGACTCATTAACGCAAAGGTTACACAGGAACAATAAATGATAGGATTCCCTCGCTTATATAGATACATTGCTAGTACCTATATAGATGCCTAATAGATCTCCAAGTTTGCTAACTACTCCAGAAGCCTGTGCTCAGAGATTTTTCTTTCTTTTGCAGTCTATGATTTCTCATTAAACCACAGTTTCTAATTTCTAATGTGTGTCTCATCAAGCTAGCAGTACAAATGTGGACCCTTTTCTGAGGTGATTACACACTTACGACTATTTGTTAAAGACAGTTTAAAGAATTGGGTGAAAATTATGAAGTTATACAGATAAGGATAATAAGGATATATAATCTGCCATTGATGGTATTACTAATATAAAGGAGTATATCCTTACAGTGTGATATTAGGAAACTGAATATATGTTTAATCAGAAAGCAGCTCGTAGCCTGTTAAGTTCTAAATGACAGTAACATGTGAAGCTTCTGTCAGAAGATTCTGTAGGTATATCAAGTATATGTACAGACTTATGGTATGAATTTTGGATAATAAGCTGTTATTTTCTTTAACATCTTCAGTTTTCAAAATGATTTCATAGATAGCAAGTATCAAAGTTGTTATTAGTTGGCAAAGAGAAGCTCCTGATCAAGCAGGCAAACAAATCTGAGCTTCTAAATGAAAACCATCCTGCTGCTGTACATTCTGCAGCAAATGTCTTTCAGATAACTCTTCTCCAATGTTTAATCTATTTAATACCAGGTAAAGAATGTTGTGAAGTGTATATATGAGAGAAAAAAAATCACAACAAAGAGCTTCAAAGACACATTGAAGATACAAAGGGCCAGGGTTCTCAGTATTCTTTTTCGTTCCCATTTTCCACAGTGGGCCAGGTGAAATGTTTCACAGATATCTCGCACAGTGGAATAATCAAGATAAAAGGTACATGAACTATCTGATAAGCATTTCTACAAGTTGAGGAAATGCATGCCTTTCTCTGTTTTCCTTTTTCTTAAAAAGGGTGGAAAAATTTATGAACCTTAGACAGCCATGTTTAATATAGTTATATAATGAGAAGTAGTTCAGCATTTCTCAGTGCTCATGAAAGCATGAAAGAAGATGAAAACCCTCTATTCATTTAATATGGATATAAAATGTACATGAGTTCAATGTTAACTTATTTACCATTTAGTTATTTCTTGCTGATGTGGCCAAATTTTGCACTTAAAGAAGCCATAAGGGAATAAAAACTTTTACTGTGGTTCTTTCTGAAGCAATTTTAAAACTTTCCTCCTCCAGTGCTTTAAGAACCTTTTCACTGCAACTGTTCAGTATTTATTATTCATGGTACAGGTGGCTGAAAGGTTTTCGAATAATACATTATTGAAGAATATTTCACTGGTATTAGCCGAATTATTTTTTTGTAACACTTGTCTTGCTCTAAATTGTGGCATATATTTTAAATGGAAAGAGTTGATTTAAATAAGCAATGGGGAACATAAACTTAACAAGTTAGTTAGCTGTCCTTTGTGTAACAAATTATATTAATCTCTTGAGGTTTTTAAGGGACTGAAACCACCTTACTCATTAACGGAATTATGAATATTGCGTTACTATCTCTCAATAACTCCCCTGACAGGAAGACATTTCACCACAAATAATTCTTCACACTGAAAGTTAAGAAAGTTTTACCCTTTGTCAAACTAAGAAATTGTTATATAGAGAGATCTCAACTTCTGTCAAAGTGGCATTTATAATTCTAGGTGAGTGACATATTCCTCAGTTTACTTAAAAGGGTGCTGAGATTTTTCTGAAGGACTTAGATGTAAATATATTTCAGGAATTGGTGTATTTTTCTGGACATTTGAAGGTTTACAAGGAAGCTTTTGCTGTAAAATTCAATGTGCATAAACAAGGATGAGAAAGTTCTCCCTCAGAGCACATCCTCAGATAAGATAAATTGAAGGACAGAATGAAGCCATTAAGGAGTTACCCATAATTGTGGATTAAAATTCTAGACCCAAACCCCTACTTAATCAAAAGGATTTCTCTTTTCTTCATGGTGGCTTTTGCAAAGAAATATAGATGTGATGCCAATTTGAATATTGCATTCATCTAGTTCATTTAAATTTTACTTAATCTGGTAAAAGTGGGTTTTTTTTTAAGGTAACTGGTTAATATGTCTCATTTCATGTGTGAAATTCAGTAACTGGAACACTTACTGGAATAGCACATTGATTTTTTAGCAACTGTATTAATTTCCTGGTATATTTCACTAAATTGTCAAAGGACAAAAATATGCAACCTTAAAGAAATTATGCAGAGCGCATTGGGAAAACTAGTTAAGAAATCCCAGCTAAATATCACCCATTTTGCCTCTTCTTCCACAAACAGCCACCACAAAACACTCTATTTTTAGCAGCTATATTCCTATCATACAGTTGTTGAAAATGAGAAGCTAGCTGCTCTTCAAATTTTTTCTGTTCAGATGCTTTTCACAAAATACTGAAATCTCAATGAGGTACTAGATTTTGAAGTCTCTGACATCACCAAAGGTGATTACATTAGGTCATTTCTCTGTAAAAATGAAATATCCTAATTCCACTCACATTGGGCTTGAACAGAATTAGATGCAAAAATTCCCATAATTCAATAAATCTGAAAGCATTGTAGCGTCTTAGGAACACATGGGCTCATCCATGTGTTTTGTTCTTGCAACTCTCCACAAAGGGTCCCCTATCAGTGTTCTTCCAACTCTTTTTTAATCTTTCTTATTTTAGATTGGAATATATATTTCTATCTAAAACAGAATTAGATTGGGATATGTATTTCTACCCAAAATAGAAATTCCTGAATAAATACATCTCTCTTCTTGGTGTTCATAACTTACCCTATAGTTTCCAAAACTACAAACTGAACCACAAAGTGATGGTTTTGAGAGTACAAATTAAATAATACTCTAATCAACATCCAAGTATTTTCTTGAATATTCTTGAATAATATGATCCCAGAGATGAAAGTGATTATGCATAATATGCAAATTTTACAAAATAATTCCTATTGTCTTATTCAGTATATGACCAACAGACATTACAGTTTGAGCTGGCCTAGCTTTGTTTAGATAAAATTTATAACTATTATCTTCTGAAGGATTTTGTGATGTCTAACTTTTACCATGCAGCTAGATGTTATTCATAACACCAATCCTCCTGGGCGCTGAGCCCTATCCCCATGTATAACTATCCAGAAAATGAGTCTGTTTTAGTGCTGAAAAAGTTAAAGTAACATGCACTGACAAAGCAAACCATTTCAGAGAAGAAGGCAATCTTTTAAACATGTACCTGCATATCTCCTCAAAACAGAATCAAATAATTTACAGTGGCTTCATCCAAGCAAACAAGAGAGCATCTCCATCAGGCAAATGTTATTTAACTCAATTTATATATACCAACTATTCATATAGATAAAAACCTATAAATATTAGGTCCTTTTAATTTTATATTAATTCCAATGGCTGCTTTGCAGTCCTTACCATCTGTCAATTCAGGCTGCATATATTTTTTCCTCAATGTCATATTCTCATTCTGCCAAATAAAAATGCCTTTTGTTTCCTTCATAGTCATGCCCTATGCTTCAACAGTGTAGCATTGACATTTAATGGGCTTTACTACACAAACTATACACACAAACTAACTCAGCTCTGGACACATGTTCGTGTACTCCTGGCTTCATTTTTCAAATAGCAAAGTTGATTTTTATGTCATTTGTGTATTTTTCCTAAAAATGGTTTAGTGCTCTCAGTAAGTGCAGAAATGTTATCCTAGAGCACAAGTTGCCACAGTTTTTCCAATAAAATGCTGTGTCTCAATTTGTTTCTTTCACACTGTCATTGTTTAATCCCAGATGGTAACTTAGAACCAGGACCAGCTTGCTCACTCCCCCCTCTACTTCCCCCTGCTCCCAGAGGGATGGGGAGGAGAATCAAAAGAATGTAACCCCTACAGACTGAGATAAGAACAGCCCAGTGGCTAAGGTATAATACAAATCAATACTGCTACCACCAATAATAATAATGATAAGGGAAATAACAAGGGAAGAGAATATAACCTCTCACCACCTGCCCACCGATACCCATCCCCACCCGAGCAGTGATCTAGCCCTTCCAGGTAATTGCTCCCAGTTTATATAGTGGGCATGGCGATCTGTGGTATAGAATACCATTTTGGTTAGTTTGGGTCAGCTGTCCTGTCTCTGCTTCTTCCAGGCTTCCCATCCTCCCTGGCAGAGCATGACACTCTGAAAGTCCTTGGTCAGAATAAACATTACTGGGCAGCAACTAAAAATATTGGTCTTATCAGTATTGTTCCCAGGCTGAAAGCCAAAAATACAACACAGCACCAGCTACTAAGAATGAGAAAAACAACTGCTACTGCTGAACCCAGAACAGTATCCACCCCTTATTTCATACCATTCACATCATGCTCAGAGTCCACATTTTTCAATATACCGCCACTCATCTCATATATATATATATACATACACACAAACAAAGTGATATCATTCTTTAGTGCATGGATCAATCCCTGTAAACCTGCTAAGATTGAATTGGCTCAGATGGACTTAGATTGGTAACAGAAGTGTGAATTAGTTTTGGCCTGATGGGCTCATGACACTTCAGGCCATCAGGGCAGAGATGCAACATACAGATGGGCTCGTGATCGAGGGGTGGACTTAACAATGGACACTATTGCCCAGGTTATTCATGACTGTGAAACATGTGCTGCAATTAAGCAAGCCAAGAGGTTAAAAACTCTTCGGTATGGAGGAGGATGGCTGAAGTACAAATACGGGAAGGCCTGGCAGATTGATTATCTCTCACTCCCACCAACTCGCCAAGGCAAGCGCCATGCACTTACCATGATGGAAGCAACCAGATGACTGGAAACATATGCAGTGCCCCACGCCACTGTCCGGAACACTATCCTGGGCCTTGAGAAATGGATTTTGTGGCAACACGGCACCCCAGAGAGAATTGAGTCAGATAATGGGACTCATTTCCAGAACAGCCTGCTAGACACTTGGGCCAAAGAGCACGGCACTGAATGGATATATCACATTCCCTACCATACATCAACTTCTCGGAAAATCAAACAGTACAATGGGCTATTAAAAACTACATTGACAGCAATGGGTGGTGGGACTTTCAAGCATTGGGATACAAGTTTACCAAAGGCCACTTGGCTGGTCAACACCAGAGGATCTGCCAACAGGGCTGGTCCAGCCCAGTCAGAATTTTTATAAACTGCAGAAGGGGATAAAGTTCCTGTGGTGCACATAAAAAAATTGCTGGGGAAGACAGTCTAGGTTATTCCTGCTTCAGGTAAAGGCAAACCTACTCATGGGATTGCTTTTGCTCAGGGGCCAGGATATATTTGGTGGGTAATGTGGGAAGATGGGGAAGTCCAATGAGTACCTCAAGGGCACTTGATTTTAGGGGAAAACAGCCAATGAACTCAACTGTATGATGTTATCTGCTATGTAGCACTTTTATAGCCTACCAACTAGATGCCTTCAGGTCACCAGTGACTGGCCCTGACTTCCCACTGACCATCATCCAAAGAATGAACTTTGGTGAAACCAGACAAGCTCAGCAGTAACCAGACAAGTTCCGCGGTGTCACCAGCAGGCAATCATCCAACACTGCACACAGCCTCTCCTGCTCTGAAAGACTGTTACAAGAGATGGACCCCGACATCATGGACTGGATGAACTCAGCAGCTTTATAGTGACTGGTCCATGCACAAAGGAATGATATCTCTCTCTTTGTGTATGTGTGTACGTGTATATATAAAAAACAAAATTAGAAAATATATTCTGAGAATTGTATTTCCCAAAAACTTGTGAAAAAGTAAGAAGATGGATGTGGAAGTAGTCCACCAGAAAATCCTAAACGGAACTTGTTATTTTCTTTACTTCTTTCGAAGTCCAACAAGAAAACAAAAGTGAAAATGTTCTCTTTTACCATAATAGGAACATTGAAGAACAACTTGGATAAAACATGAAGTGACTTCTTTTTCTTTTCCAGTAAGTTGCTACAGAGAATTAGAAGTGAAAACAAAACAGTAATAAAACACCTGTGGGCGATATATGGGCTTGTGCAGTTATTCGCACCCTTTCTCACTAAGCGTGACACTTTGCAGTTCCACACCAACCACGGGCCTACAATTTCCACATAACATAGCTCACAGTACCTGTCGAATCTAGAAAGAGTCCAAGATTTCAAGATTTTGGTTTTTTTTTTATTTCCTATTAGCATTATTTCTCCTTCATTTTCTACTCCCTTAGGATTCCTTAGGTAATTCACAGAACACAAACTGTCAGTTCTTCAAAACACCAGGCAGCTTATATTCTCAAGAACCACAAGGCTCTGATTTGTAAAGGCACATATTTTCTGCCTGCTGCTATCTGCTCAACTGGCATTAGAGCTGGGGAAGCTGGAAAGAACTTGTTTTATAGTAGCCTACTGGACTGCCATGGAAAACCAAAGTCATTTTTAAGTCTATGCCTCCCTCTGTAGTTTCATTGTAATGTTAATGGAATAATGTAAAAACTGGCTGTAGTAACAGAAAGAACAATTATTCTTTGCTAAGGCATCAGTTGTAACAGATGTTATCATAATATTTCATATTTAGAGTCAAAATATTTGCTCCCAGGCCTTAGAAACTCAGTGTTCATACTGATTTAAGATAAACCAAAAAGAACCATCACGAGCAAAAAAAAAAAACTACACACCAGTATTTCTTTACCCTCCTTCTCCACATCCTCCCTTGGCATAGACAGCAATTTTGTTCATGTCTCATTATTTAGCTATAATAATTTGAGCTTCCTATCACACTGACCTTTATCGTAATGTAGTCAACTCTTTTAAGTTTCCTAGCAAATCTGCAATAACTTATTTATTCACTTCTTCATAAATAGATTTGA
Source organism: Forpus xanthops (assembly GCA_032466535.1). Taxonomy (NCBI): domain Eukaryota; kingdom Metazoa; phylum Chordata; class Aves; order Psittaciformes; family Psittacidae; genus Forpus; species Forpus xanthops. Next base: position 13,826 of record JASSUY010052668.1, on the reverse strand, counting down.
AGTATTAAATGAAGTAAAAAATGAACTCAAACTACTGTTTTGACTTCATTTTTGACTTACTGCGTCTCACATCAAAGCTGTAAGTCAGTTCCACTCAGGATTCCACTTCTTGGCCTAAGTGACCTACTCATTTAGAGTATACAAAACCAGATATCTCCTGTTATTTGGTCAAACAATTAGCATGTTGAGTCATTCTTTTGAAGTGAAAACTTGGCTTTTGGAAATTTCTATCATGTTCTGTTCCTTCAGATAACAGATATTAATATTCCCTTGTTTTGTTCCTTTTCTGTCACTGGCACAACTGCTAGAAACTAATAATTTAAAAGCTTATAAGAATTTTAATATTCCTGTCACTAATAAGGAAAGTGACAGTATGCCATCTATAAATAGTATTAATTTACAGCACTTCTATATTTATTGCTCTGCAAAGTACACTAAAGAATAATCATGTACTGAATATTAAATTGACTTTTAAAACTATTTCTTAGTGAGGCTGCACAGAGGATTTTTTCAAAATTATTTTTAGTTAGAAAAGTGGATTTCTTAAACTTACATCAGGTTCAAATCAATTCTGGCAAAAAAAAAAAATATCCCAAGCAAGACACCAAAGCAAACGCACAAACACAAAACTCCCAGCAAAACAAAACAAGCAAAAACCCCCCAAAACAACAGCAACAACAAAAACAACCAACAAAAACCCCAACACAAACAACCAAACAAAAAACCCAGCACACTTTAGAAGGAAAGTTTTCGCAACCTTCTCTTTGAGCTGCTGCACTAGAAATACTGCTGAGCTTCCTTGGCATGAGCAGCTTTTGACAGGCCTTGCTTAAAATAATGCTATGAAACCACAGTGAAAAATTACATAGTTTGTAATTTCTGACTATAAAGCTATTGAAAAAAAACAAAACAAACAGAAAATGAGTGCTGCTTTCATGCACACAGAGTAATATTAAAAAAAACAACTACTCAAAACCAACAAAAATCCTCAACACTAAATTTTGAGTGTATGGGCTTTATTTATAAAAGAGTTCATGTACAAGTAATTCCACAAAATTTCTAGTATTTATATAAATTTCAAGTTACAGTCCTTTGGTGTGGACCTGCTTGATCAACTTAATGTTTCTGTATCAATTTCTTGCAGTTCTGATTGATAGAGTTTATTTTTGTATTAGAACCTCCTGCAGAGATGAGCAGTTTGATTTTCATTATGCTGGCTGGACTAAAAAAAAGCAGTCTTGGATCAAGTGTAATATTTAATTTTCTGTTTGTTTGAGTGTTTATTGTCAATTTCCTCCCTTTATTAAGCAGGTTTCTTATCACTTCCTTTTTTTTTGTTTTTTTTTTTTTTTTGCTTGTTTGTTTTTTAATTTATCAAAGCATTAATAATTTAGCTTAAAAAAAATTACACTGCTTTTCCTCCACTAAAATATTCAACAAATTATTTAGGGATTTATGCTAATAAATAGTTTGACTGTTTTTTTTTTTTCTGAGAAAGCTTTTCTTCATGCCATTTAATGAAGGTTTAGACATGACACTATTCTGTTAATAATATCTGTTGTTAATAAGACAGATACTTTATTTTTGATATCTTCTTTGAGATAGATAAGCTTATTTTTGGTTCCCTATTGTAGTTATTATCCAGACAAAGGCAAATAAATTGTGTAGATATAACTTTCCAATTGGTTTTGTTAAAAGATTCTTTGCTCTTAAATTTGGGACTCCTTTCTTCTGCCAGATTAGACCTAGGAGGAGCAAAATATTAGAATATATTCTCTTGACAAAATGAAGTAGAACAACAATAAAAAAAAAAATCTATCAAACACATTCTCCGCACTTTCTACAAGCCATACAGAAATGGCTAGTACCAAACTTAGCCACTTCATGCTAATTACAGGGACAATAACTGAATGCGTTATTTCACATGTTGTCATATATTGAGTTGCAGATTTTCCTGATTTGGGCTGGGATAGAGTTAATTTTCTTCCTAGCAGCTTGCGCAGCACTGTGTTTTGGCTTTAATCTGAGAACAAAACTGATTACCAAGATTTCAGTTGCTAAATAGCACTTACCCTGATCAGGGACTTTTCAGTCTCTCATTCTCTGCCAGTGAAGGAGGGGCACAAGCAGCATGGAGGTAGCAGAGACAGGACAGTTGACCTGATCTAGCCAAAGGGGTATTCCATAATTTTATGGATTTATAACCATTGCTAACCAGACTGCAGCTCATAAGCTTCCAGGCACCTTGTCCTCACTGAGTGGGGAGCATGACATGGTCTCCATGTAAGCTCATTCTCTGAGGTGAGATGATGATTAGGAGAGAATCATTTCAATAGCAAATTCTCTCCGAGTTCTTAGACTTCTAGTTTATCTTCTCCCTCCTCCCTATAACCCTCATTTTCGCCTCCTCTGCACTGATTGGAAAAAAATCATCTCCTACCACCCCCAGTTTGTCCTCAAACACCCAGAGCACTGTAATAATAATGCAGTTCTAGCTCAAAGCAAACCCAGTATGGGCAGCATATTTGAAGATATACTTACTGAAATATATATGTATATACACATATAGAAGAAAAACTAACCAAGGAAATAAACAACAACAACAGAAAAACAAATCAAACAGGCACTCTATTATGCAATGATGTTTAAATTCACCTCATCCAGACAAGTTATATATTTTGAGATGCCAGTTTTGGCCATCACCATCTACTAAACACAGTGTTCCTGCTTTTATTATGGAAAGATCACCAAATGCCTTAAGCAATTGAAGTTGACACCCAGTAATTTTCAGCAAAACATGTCAGTTCTAAGCATCTGAAAATATAGCCTTGTTTGTATAAAACTAATCTGTTGGCAACACAGGTCTATAATCAACACACATGCTGCATCTGAAGATGCTAAAAATCCCCCTAAAAATGGAGAGATCTTCAAATTTCTTGTGTGCCATTTTGGGTTCACTTCCCTTTCCCGTGTCTCTCTGAATACAAAATTCTTCAGGGAAGAAAAGGCAGTTAAACAACTGGACCTTGACTCTGACCAGAACTATTGCAACAGAGATTACCCATAACACTAAATATTAAGCAACACTGATTCAGTTCAGACCAATGACCAATAGTTACGACAGCCTGACAGACTGGGAGCTCTATAGAAAATAGGTTGGTGTATTTCTTACAAACAACTATATACAGCAAACTGTACAACTTATTTGAAAAGACTGATGGCTATGTTTAAGGAGCAGATGGAGGGTCAAAAAGAAAGAGAAAACAAGCCTCCTTTTGGAGTAGGATTAGTTTAGGTGCTGTGTATTTTTTCTGTGTAAATAAAATGCATATATACCTTTACAAATGTGTTTTCTCACAGTTATTGCTATTCATGTGATGTGGAAAAATTATTTATACACTACTATAACATTTAAACTTCACCCTCCTTGCACTTCACCATCATTCACTAGAAGTCTTTCATTCACTGCAAAACTTGAATTGGATTGGTATTTTGTCTTAATTATGAAAATCATCTTTCCTATTTACATCTCAATTCAAAGTTGAAATACAAATTCTGCTGCAGAAACATAATTCTGAATTTCTAGCGTGGATATATTTATTCTTGGTGGAGAACAATCAGGCTAAGGAAAATCTACAAAAAAATTTGCACATATCCATGAGCCCCGGGCCAAAATTGAATTTGCAACCTCATGTTAGCATTTCAGACTCGTTCAATGCAGAAAAGTTATCTGCCAAGCCATGAAATATCACAGGCTCAGATTCAACTGATTTAACTGATTGTTAAAAGGGTGAGGAAAAGAATTCAAAGCACTAGCTTTTGCTTCACAGTTTGCAGAATTCGTGAAGAGAAAAAAAGTAAAATGAAGCTTTATAGTATTATTTTGGATACTCATGACAAGTACTGGAAATTCCTCCCTGCAACTAGACAAGAAAACATGCATGGAATTACAACATTTTCAGTAGACTGCTTCAAATACGCATCACACTAACTCTATCAGACTCAGCTGGGCAGAAGGAGGAATGTAGACCTGATCTGTTTGATCCCAGAACACTTGTTTAAAGGAAGTTTTCAGGAAATGGATACCAATACTTTTGCAAGATTCACCTTGGGTTTGTATCTAGATACCTGCCTACAGAAATAGTTTCCCCTGAAGGCAGAAATTGTTATGAGAGCAGCCCTCAGGAGAAGGACATGGGTGTTGGTTGACAAGAAGCTCAACAGGAGCCAGCAATGTGCACTTGCAGCCCAGAAAACCAACTAAGTGCTGGGCTGCATTAAAAGGAGCATGGTCAGCAGGTCAAAAGAGGTGATTCTGCCCCTCTATTCTGCTCTCGTGAGACCCTACCTAACAAAACAGGGATGTAGACCTGTTGGAATAAGTCCAGAGGAGGGCCAAAAGGATGATCAGAGGGCTAGAGCACCTCCCCTATGAAGACAGGCTGAGAAAGTCGGGGCTGCTCAGCCTGGAGAAGAGAAGGCTGCGTGGAGACCTCATAGCAGCCATCCAGCATCTGAAGGAAGCCTATAAGGATGTTGGAGAGGGACTCTTTATGAGAGACTGTAGTGAGTGGACAAGGGGTAATGGGTTAAAACTTCAAAAGGGGAAATTTGGGTTAGATATAAGGAGGAAGTTCTTTACTGTGAGGGTGCTGAGGTACTGGAATGGGTTGCTCAAAGAAGTTGTGGATGCTTCATCCCTGGAGGTGTTCAAGGCCAGGGTGGACATAGCCTTGAGTGACACAGTTTACTGTGAGGTGTCCCTGTCCATGGCAGGGGGGTTGGAACTAGATTATCTTAAGGTCATTTCCAACCCTAACTATTCTATTATTCTATTCTATTCATATCCTGAGGATAAGAACAGCCTGAGGCTGGGAAGTGTATGTATGTATTTCCTCATCTATATTTTTTAAATATTTCAGCACCTCACGCTGGAACGTAACCTTAATCTTACATGTTCATTGACAAGTAATTAACGGGATACATATACATTGCTTCTAAAAATGACTAATAGGGAAGGAAACACCAATTTTCCTTTACACCTTGCCTTGAATCGAAATAAAAAAAAAAAAAAAAATACACCAACTTTCCTGACAGAAATCTTGTCAAAACCCAGGAAACACTTCCATCTGTGAAGTATATGTTCCCAAGGAAATGAGATCTTTTATAACAAGAGCACTAAAAGAGATACAGATTGTGTTTATGGTATCTTTTCTCCTTTTATCAATACTGAGTTTCTAGGAGAACCTTCTGTTTGCATGTTGAATGTCACACTATTTCAGAAAATAAAAACTACCAAAAAAAACCAGGAAAAAAAAAAAAAAAAACAAACCAACACCAGTCTGTCATGGAGCCAATTCATTGAGGCTAAATAAAATTTATTGATTAAACTCCACCAACATTAACTACAGATTTGGGATGTCACACAGATTCATCTCTACATTGCTGATTCTTAAACTTTATGGTCTATGATCCAAACTGGGCACTCAATCATCTGAAAGAGAATGAGGGGCTTCCTTAGTCAACATTCAGACCCAAGATGAGAGTCCCCAGATGCAGGCCTGCTGCTCTGAGGAGGACCAACTCCAAATAGCTGCCTGTGGAGGCTTCTTTTATATCTGTTTGAACCTGAGCTGTGTTCAGATACGGCCGTGTAGCTCCCCATGGGCTCAGGACTCAATTTCTTGGCCCCTGCACCCACTGATAACCACCAAGGTGCTGGGACAAGAACTGCCCACCTGGGGAGCTGTCCTGGGCTCTTTCTGAAGCTTTCACAGGCTATTGTTAGGTCTTTATCAGGTTCTTGTCAGGGCTTTTGTCAGGGTGGGTGTATTTGCCATACTGTCTTCATATACCAATAACAATACTTCACTCTGCCACATGAGTAGGAGATCTTGAATTAAATTTTTCTCTGCAATTCACAGTCCAACATTTACTGTATTAAATAATAATTTCTTGTTGTGCATGGGTACATTTAGGTAACACCTCATTCTTTTTCAAGGCTGCAACGTATTAAAGAAAAAGTAATAGGGTTCATTTGTAGAGGCTTGAGAATCAAATAGGAATGGCAAGTGGCCTTAACTGCTCGTATTAGCTCCAAAATTCAGAAGAATCATATAAATTTGAGATGGAAATTATACCTGTGAAATTGTGAAGCCACAAGTTAGGATATCAGCTGCTTCTTCACATCTAGCTCCATTATAGAAACCTTGGCCAGCTTTGAGAAGGTTATTTAACTCATTATCCCTAACTAAATATGTGGATGAGAATAAAGCTACACAGATATCAGAGGATATCAGGTCAGGGAAGGGAGAATAATATTTTGATTGACATTTTCCTTTCAGATACCTTTATATTGAATCATCTGTTCTTTAAATCTCTTGTTTTCCACTTGCCACATGCAGTACTATTAATACTTAATATGCCTGTCACCACATGTCTGTCAATGTAGACAGAGCAAAACATCTGGCTTCTTTCTGCCTCCCTGACTCCACAGGATTATCCTGCAAGTACATGCAGGCACACTTTTTCATCCAAAATGAAGGGATATGCAAGACTTACACAAGTGAAGTAGGGGCTGCCATTGTTGTCTTTTTTTCCTGCCCAGCCTTCCACATCTCAAGGATGCATGGGTGTTTGAAGACAGAAGAGCGAAAAAAGCATGGAAGAACAGCATCCAGAAGAACAGAAGAAATAGTCATGGACTCAGATCTGACTGCTTCCTCATTAACTTAATACAGATAAACCCAGAAATATGTTTTACACTGAGCAGTGGCTAAAAGTTTGTCTACTAACAGCTTGAAGTTTCTATCTTTATCAATCCATTCAGCATTCAAAGCAACATGCTTTCACTCTTAATTCTGTTGAAAACTACTTTTTACAAAGACGTGTACCTCTGTCAACTTCTCCTGCTGATTTAGAGAAGCCCCAGAGCCATGTCAGAAAACTGACTTTTGTCAGAGAGGTTTTTTTTTGCCTGTTTTCTTGTTTTCTTTGTTAAGAAGAATGGAAACAAAGACATGCCTAAGACCACAGCCAGTGTGGTCTTTGGCTCCAGTCACACTGAAGATGAGATGCTTCTCAGCAGAAGGTAACCAAGGTGTCTCGTAATGCCTGTTGCACTCAGGTTTCCTTCCAACCCTCATTAGGATGCAGATCATGGAGTGGGAAGACTAGTGAACAGACAGGTCTTACCCCAAGATGGCATAGTAACAAAATTAGACATTAAAATAAAACCTTGCAAACCAATTCATTTTAATCCAGTTTTGTGATTTGTTATCATTATTAAAAAAATCATTGGAAACTGGAAACTATGAAGAGTTCCTAGTGAATAAACTATAAAAAGTAGTATCAGCTGTCTTCCTTAATAGGAGAGAGAGAATATAACTTCAGAACCCCTATTAACTATGTGTGCTATTAATCAAGGTTAAGATTCAGGATCAAGGCTCGCTGCAGAGCCAGTAGTGACCTTATATGCCAAGAAACAAATAATCTAGTCAGCTATCTTTACTCCTTAGTATGTTAGAAAATACAGTGTGACAATGTTGTGCACCATCTGCTCATGGTAATGAAACTGAGAAACATGTCAAAACTTGCTGAGCATTCTGCTCAAGCAGCATATGCTGAAGCTCACAGGACAGCCAGGGGTGAGTAACACACCTTCCAGAATCACAGAGGATTTGGAACATGACAAATGTCAATCAAAATGTAAAAGACTTAAGCAAGGCTTAACAAACTTGCATGTGCTTTAAAATTACTTCAAAATAGAGTGAGCAAAAGCATTGTGCATCACTGATTTTGTATACTCTAATTATTTTATCCTTATTGTTATCCCTTCCTCTTCTGACCTATTAAACTGCCTTTATTTCAATCCATTAATTTTCCTGCTTCTCTCCCCTATCCCACTGGCAGGGGGAGTGAGCAAACGGCTGTGTGGTAGTTAGCTGCCTGACAGTTTAAACCACAGTATCAGAAATAACTACTAGAACATTTGGGCTACTGAAGAATACATCCTATCATGCAGCCACACAAGTTGGAAAAGAGAAAGACAACATATAACTGATTTAAAAATAATATACCCTGTAATATAAATTTGCAAATGCTTTACAGATAGACAGGGGGAGGGGGAGGGAATTTGTCTCCTTCACTTAATTTTAAATCCAGCAATGTGTAAAAAAGAAATCAGCATATGGTTCAGCAAAGAAAGATAATGGTATCCTGATACTTATGCAATAAATGTCAGAGAAGACTTATCTAATTTCATAATATCGTTCATCTCAAAGCTGTAGAACACTGAACCATCACACATCATAGAGTTATCTAATGTACAGGAACAGAATTAAGAGGGCAGGTATTTTTTTTTTTTTTCTAAAGCCATTTCCAACATGAACTATATCTCTCCATAAAAACAGGAAAAAATTCAAAACCCACAAAGTTGGATCATACAATTCTCAGATGTAAATCAAACTTTGAAAAACTGCTTTGAAATCTTCAGAGAAAGAATAGTAAAAAAAAAGCCAAAATCCATAACAACCATTCTACTACTTTATCAGAAAGTATGCTTAAATTGTAAAAAGAAATCAAATCCGTCCCTTGTTCTATGAATTAACATTATATAAAGCTTTAATTTTCCAAACCTCATACAATCTACTGTCAAACTCTCCCATTCTGCTGTTACACAGGCATGATTTCACAGGTTACCACAGCTGTGATTACACAGTTCTGCTTCTTCTACACTTTTAAAAAGAAAATAAAACCAGAAACAAAAGCTGCCACAAAGGGTTTATAAATTGACTGTTGTCTGTCTGAAAACTTCTAAGGAAATCTTGATCAGAAAGAGAATTTATGCCCAGCTTTCTTATGACATAGGTAGACAAACACTGGGCTATGTGAGCACGGAGCTAGTGTCGCACTGTTATAGCACTGAAAACCAACACATTACAGAGGACATCTGAGACTGGCAGATCTGGACCAGACTTTCTCAGATAGAAGTTCAAAATAAAGAGTTTCAACTTCATATTTTCCTCTCAATTTATCTTCCCAATTCAGTTTACTTAACACATTTCTGAAATTCAGTCTAAACTTGAATACACTGTCAGTCATCTCAACATTATATTTTCCGGTATTAACTGACAAGATAATTTGCTACAAAAATACCTGACACTCAGACAAAAAAGAAATTTCTCTGACTTTAATTATAGAACACTTAAAGCTTGCATATACCACCATTGTATGCAACTCATTCTTTCAGTCCCCTTGCTACAAAAAAGTTTTATGTAGCATTTGTAGTTTAAAAATGGTCATTTCCATTAAGTTCCAGAAGTTAAAGGGTGGTGGGACAGATGGTGGGGTGGGGGGCAATTCAATGTTACCATGGTTTATTGAAGGTCTTAAGACTCATGTGACTTTCCTTTAAGTAGCATGTGTCCTCCAAAATTGGAGAAAAATAACTTTAAACATAATAATAATAACAACAATAATAATACCCAAACCAAACAACACAAGAAAAAAAAAAGCCAAAAGGATATTAGAGCAGGAACAAAATTCTAAGATGAAGTCCCCCTATCAGAATAGATTTTGATAGGAGTATTCATCCCAGCACATGATAAAAAAAAAAAAAAAAACCAACATAAAAATCACTTTGCCTTTCAAAGTACTTTAACCTATCCTGCAAGTTCCAATAATGTTCTGAAAATGGATATTTTATCAAATGTTATTTTATACTTGAAAATGACCAGATATTTAATTTTTATACAGGTTTCCTCAAATCAAGAAAAATACACAGGTTTTCAGGATACAAGAAACTAAAAACATTTTAAATCCTGGATTGCCACTGAAAACTTTAATGAACCTGAGCAGGCACAGATCACACAACCCAGACTTTATTAACTTTCTCCTTTTTCAACGTCCTTATTCTATATAGGACATTGTTCTTTTTACCATGAAAATCTCATTTTTCCAAAGTAATTTTCTTCTGTCACTGTTATTTACCTAAGAATAAAATACATGTAGTGTATGTGCCATGCAATCCCTCCAGTCATACAGTCCTCAGACAAGAGAAATAACTATTTTCTTTTTTATAGAATCCAGTTTCACTCCATTTTTGTGTATTATATTCTCTATATACTTTTTCCTCCCCCTGAACATAACATGAATTGGTCTAAAGCCTCGCTTGCAATAGTATCTCAAAGAGTACTAATCAGATATTTGTTGCAATAGTACATATGTTTCACTTACTACACAAGCTATGTAATTATAAAAGGGTTATATACATATTTTTTATGTTTAAAGTTTTCCTACTTTCATTTTTAAGTAGGAGAATACTTTTTCAGTCATAAGATTAAAGTACAGCATTTTTCTTCTACCAGTCATCTCAAACTACTAAAGCTTTCCAGGTCTGATTGCATAACTGGTTAGAAAAACAGATGGGTCCACATTTAGAAAGAGTGATCAAAAGATGTATATTTAGACATGTCATTCATTATGCAAAAGGCATAAGTCCTCCACCCACAAGTATATTCAGTAACATGCCTTCCCAAAAATACAAGAACATGAGAAGCAAAATGAAGCAACCATAGAAGCATTTTTATCAAGCCAAACAGACTGGTTTGTTTTTATTTTTTTTTCCCCCCTCAAAATTCATTAAGATACATTATATTACCAGGGGAAAAGATGAAGGCAGAGGAAAGACCTTCCATACCTCTATTAGTAGTGACAGTAGCTCTCTTCTGCAGGTAACTGCAGGAGTGAATATCTGTCTAGGATGGGATACAACTGACCTCATGGCTGTGAAACACACGAGAGTATTGCCCTATCCTAGCTAAAAGCCATCACCAGAAACATGGGATCCAGCTGCTTAAAAGACCAGTTCCCAGAAGTTTAAGACTGTGGGCTTTACTTTCTTGTCAGGTGTCCTTATGAAGTAAGCCAGACATTTTACTCTAGCTTATTACATGAAGGAAAAGTCCATCAAAAACTTAATTGAAGCTCTCGCCATGGAAGAGCTGAGATTAATCTCTCAGATGCTTGGAGGATCTTAAGACTATTCAGATTAATTGTTAGAGATCACTGTGATAAGTAAATATGTTGATTTATAATGTGCTTGATAAAGCTCGATAAGTAGCTGGAAGTCAGAAATAAAAAGTGAATTATTAAATTTTGAAGTTAATTTCTTTTGCTGGGGTTCTGGTAAAAATAGTTGAATTGCATGAGAGAAATTAAGAAAAAGCATAATTAGACATAATTAAGATATCATTATCTTAGCAATGTATTCTGTCTTGTAATATAGAATGGTATTTTCAGAATGGTGTAACACACAGGCCAGGATCAACAGACACTCAAGAAGTATTTTTAAGGCACATTTCCAAAACACTACCAATGGATATAAAACAGCTAAATTTAATAGTTTCAGTAATGTTACTATTTTTCATTTGTTTTAGTGCACTTTCTATGAAAGATTCTCAAAGTATTTTACTAAGATGTATTTAATTTTCAAAGTAGTTCTTGTACCTTTACCATGTTGGTGCTACTGACCAGTAGAGAATAATTGCTAGAAACTAAAATAAACTCCTATACTCTAAGGTTTTCATTCAAAATACAAGCACACGTGGGTGATAACCAATTCAGCTCAGCCTCATACTTTCATGCCACAATAATTTTGCTCAGACCACAAGTTTCCTCTTAGAATTAGAACATCTGATTATATTCTTCATTTCTTAAAATCATAAAAAAATACATCTTCTGTATATAATCCATAGTTAAACCCTTTTTTAGGCTTAGGCTTTGAAACTATTCTAATAGTTTCCTTTTTCCATTTTAACAAAATAATAACTCATGGTAAACACATCCTTTATTAAATGCTTAAGTATTATCTACCAACACACAATATTGAAGCAGGGACACATAACCAATCAGTCCCCATCCAATAAACAGTCTGAGAAAAAACTTGAACTTCCATAGGAAAAGATTCACATCCAATCCCATTTAACGTCCATCACCCCCTCTGAAAACAGGCCTTAACTGTTAGTACTTTTGATATTTGCACCTAATGCATCTTCAGGTCTTCTGAGCCTCCTCCAAGGCTAGTTTCACTGACCATAAGAAAACCCCCCCCAAAAAACTGCATGTGCTCAGTTATATTCAGTCAAAGGCCATTTTCAGAAAAATGCTGGACTCTGAGCACACATATAGGTCTGTCAGGTTCTACAGGTTTAAACATTTGTTTAGTGGGCTTTTTTAATGTTTTGAGCACCTCTGCTAAAAACCACTCAACATTTCTCAGAAAATGACAAAGCAGCCAGTGTATGCTAGTAAGAAATAATGATGGCAGTTACAAGAATTCTGTGGAAACCTGCACAAGAAAAAGAAAAGTCCCAATGGGGTGTGTGACAGACTGGGACTTTGAAGAGCATGGTCTGCAACATTCTGCTTCTACAAAACAATAGTGCCAGCAAAGTTATATCCAGCTGACCTGAAACTATTACTGATTCTACTTGAGAACCTACTATACCTCTGTTCATCTTCTTCATAAAAGAGAATGAAAAAAATTGCTAGAAGGCAGCATATTAATTATTATTTTTCTTCCACTTCTCTGCATTGGCAGTTACACAATGAAATTGACAGCACTTAAATAAAATCCACCACAATAAATATATGTTGTACTTACATGTTATTCTGGTATGCTAACATAACCAAATGAAGACATTCTATTCCTCATGCACATTCTGTTCCTCATTCATCTATAAATTAAGTTATTCTCAGTGGTAGTTAAAGGGGACATACACATATTGTCCTGTATAACATAATTAGATTTTATTTTTGCTTCCCTACAAAGCTGAAGCTAGATGCACAAACTCTTTGAGAAATCTAATATAAGCCATTCCTGAGGAAAATTATTTCTTTATATCTCATTCTTCCTCAATATACAGAGGATTTTTTTATTATTATTTATTTATTTTGTTGGGGTTTTTTTTTTTTACCTCTTTCAAACTGGAATTGAGAGAAAAGATATTAAAGACTGAATTTAAATAAAAAACACAATCAAAAGGAAATACAAATATACTTATCATTACAGGAAAAAACAAATTTTATTTACCTGGAGACAAGAACCTATCAGACATTTTCTGTTGACACCATTTACTTTGGCAAATAGTGACTAAGCAGGAGAAAAACCTTCCTAAACCTAATTTCTCTAATGAAATTCTCCTTAGAAACAGGTGTTTTTTCCTCAGGAAGATCATTCTGATCAATATCAGGGAAAGAAATTCTTAAACAATTCCACATGGGAATGCAAGTTTCATCCCATCTCAGGTGAGGGTTGTAATCACATGTCCAGTAGGAATTCTTCAAAGATAATTCATCAAGCATTATTAGTAGAATAGCCCTGCTATTTATTAAATGTTATTTGGTTTAAGAAAAGAATCATCACTAAAAAATCCAAGTTGTAGTAATGACTACCATGATCATGCCAATAATATGACCACTTTGTTGGTCTACACAAATGGAGCAGCTATAGATAGAAACACTGAGAGAAAGCATTTAATGAATATCAGTAATTTTGTATTAAAGCCACTTGTCAGAGGCTTGAAAAAACTCTATGGAGTCTTTGTCATGACTATGAAAGATGATTTTAAGTTATTTTTTGAATCATCTCAAAAAGCTATCAAAGTGGAAAGTTACCATCAGACCTAAAGGTGCTACTAAAAAACCTGAAGAAATATTGACTTGTTCCAAGATGGTATGTGTCATGGATTCAGGAGCAGCAGTCATTTTTCTTTAAGTAGTAGCTGGTGAGCACTGTGTTTTGGATTTTTGGCTTGGGAACAGTG
>JASSUY010052664.1:0-24872 GCA_032466535.1 Forpus xanthops | reverse complement strand
TCTATCCTACTAGTCCAGCAGATCACCTTACCTGAGCCCATGAAACACAAAGCTTTCCGGGGCCTCCTAAAGAGAATATAGAAAGTTCCTATGGCTACAGTCTGAACCTTAACAATTCTCTTTTTACCCTTATATCTTATTTCCAAGTAGGATTACAAATTGGTTTACAGGAACTTTCTTATATCAATGCAGTCTGGCTAATGCTCACAACCCAGTAAAAATTCCATGGATTAAAAGGCACAACCTCCTTAGAGCTCTTGACAGTATTCGAATAACAAAGATATTGGAAGAAGCAGCATTTTTCCTTGACTAAATCAAAACCAAACCACTTTGCTGTTATTTTAAAGCTATGTCAATAAAGAGAAAGATGTTTGCTGAAGTTAAATTCATATAAAACCCAATGTTGAGAAAGATATTTGCTGAAGTTAAATTCATTTAAAACCCAATGTTGAAACAGGAATTCTAAATACTTTTTTCAAGTTTGAGTAATGCATCTTTTTTCTAATAAGTTAGCCAAGTTTTTAATACTCAAAATATACATTAACTCATAGCTTTATTTAACATCCTTACCCATATTTATCAAATGTTCCATACTTCTACTTGGCTGCAACAGCTTTTTGACAATTGTTACAAGCTGTTTTAATATGTGTTTATTAACTCACTTTTAGATACTTTTATGATATGCACTAAATATTTCTGTTAAGAAGTGCAGGAAACAGTTAACAGGGGAGTAGGCAGAAGCCCAAGTTTTAATTTGGAATTCAACTTTTCTTTAAAATTTTCCAACTTCTAAAAGGTCAAGTATGACCTTTTGAGGTTATTTATTTCTCAGAAAATATTTTTTCTTTAACAAGTACAAATGCATTATCTGATGTGGTATTAGAATGGAAAAAATTGTGCCAAGAATTAATAATTTTTACTAAATTTGCAGTTTAATCTGCATATTTATTTTGGTTCAAGTATGAGAAATTGCATGCAAAAAAATAATGCTGAAAGAATGAAAACAATGGTCATTGGTTTTGATGTATATTGGGAAATAACATCACCTAATTTAAAAATTACTGTAATAAACAATGTATAAACAAGGTAAAAGATGTCCTTACTTGCAAAAGTAGTGACTTATACAGGACCACATTCTATTAACTACTAAATAAAACTCCATAAAGACAAGATCACTTCTTGTTCCCTTCTGTAACATTTTGACATTAATTATATTTTGTATTATTAGTCTAGTTAGTTATTCTAGTATATTCATGCAGAATAGCAGAGATTTGCATACAAATAAAAGCTGTGCAGTCATATTTTGTTCTAATTTCCCATATATGTCCCTAAACAGCCTAGCAGATATGAATTATTGTATCATTTAGATAACAATCTTTGATGGCTATGTGTAATAATATAATCTTCCCAAGATTTAATTAAGCTAGTTCTCAACATGGAAATTAGAGGTAAAGAGCCACTAGAGAAAGATAAATTTAAAGAGTTGCCCTCCATTCTTAAGCTTTTATGATTTTATTGCCTTTACTAAGAATGAGGAAAAAATTCAAGCAAAGAGAATGCAGCTCGTGTTTATCTAATTTTTTTCTCTTTTGAAGACAAAGAAGAAAAGCTTTGCTTCTAGTGCTCCACCTGTCTCTGACATATATATCATGATGATGCTGTCTGATAGTCAGTGGGATTCTACAGACTTTGTAAACAGCACAAAATTGAGAATACACATGTAGAATTTTCCTTCTGCTCACATTTCTGTAGCACAAACTCAGAAGAAAATTTTCCTTTAATAAAAATCATCATTTTTTTTGGTATTTGTAGTCCATTTATCTATACAAAATAGTTAAATAAAAATTAACTTTACTATAAAAAGGAATATCCATATATCCTTTTATTGGAGCAAAATCCATGTTATTTTTTGGGCTTGAACTGTCAAAGAGAAATCTTTTGTTCTGATTTTATATGTGATGTTTTTCATGCTGATTATGTCAGTTGATGTCAGGAAGACACCAATGATGCAGCAATATCTACTTGCAATGTGTCCCACAGTGAAACACCTATTTTGGAAACTGCAAGGTAAAAATCAAATAAAATTATTTTACCCATAATACCACTTATTTAATACTAAAAACTTTGATATATATGCACTTCATTTAACCAGATTCTCCTAGAAACTGCAATTTTGTTTGCATTACCACATCATTTATTGGCTGGTCTTATACATCATGTGGGGTTTGTGGGTCTGTTTTGTGTTTCCCCTCTTCCCCAGCCCCTCCTCCCCACTACAATTTAAATAGGAAGGTTGGTATTCTGGAATAATCTTCCTTTGAATATAGTACAAGAAAGGGATCAAGGAAAATATGCTTTGAAATTCTTTGCATACAGCAAGAACGTCTCATCTGTGTTGTTACAGATATTTCATTCCCTCAAACTATTACATCAGTTGTTGTGAGTTTAGATCTATCTACTACAACATTGATAAGTACTTAATGCAATGTAAATCAAGACTGGACTTGCATGGGATTTTGCTTCAAGTGGATAAATCCATTGATTTAATTTATTTCTTTTTACGGTGCATTTTTGTCAGTCATTTTGACAGTGAATCTTTCTTAATGCATCACAACAAAAAGAAATTCAGGAACTATGTTACAGAACAGGCCAATGCAATGTTGTGGGTTTTTTTCCAATGAACTAAGTTAGGTAGGTCCAGTTTTGAGGTTACTAAAAACCCAAAAAACTTTCTTGGTCCTTATACCTGGGAAAAGATTCTGTCTGCAGCAATTTGCATGGAATTTATTAATTATTCTAACTCTTGAATAAAAATTGTCAGCATTGTTAAGCTCTCCAAAATGAAAATAAGCAGGAAACATTGGGGAGGGATGGGGGAGAGGAGAGACCATAAAACACCAGAAAGAAAGTAAATTAACTTCTTCAGCACCATATTAATAATTAGGGATCAATGACTCCATAGGTTTGCAACTTGTGCATGAGTCCTCCTGTGTACCTTCTAACCTCCATGGTTTTACATTAGTTCCCTATTTCACTGTTCTTTTACTAATCAGCATTGCTAGGAGGCTGGAGTAACTTTGCAGTTTGGAGGACAGCCTTCCTCCCAGGTACTTTTAGAACTTTTTCAACAGATCTGGGATATACTTCATATTACATGCTGATTTCTAAGTACATATGCATCATCTACAAACACATGAGCCTTTCATATGTGCAAAGCTAGTGGGATTATAGATTGTATCTCGATTAGTTTCTCAAGATACCAGCATCAGACTGAGCCTGTTGAATAGGTATTAATATATACCTCAAGAAAAGTGGCTTTTTAATCTAAATTAGTCAGCCTTTCTACATGCAGAAAGACATGAGGACACACGATACTGTCCATCATGCTGTGTTTGAGACTGGGGATGAAATGTACCTTAACTTACAGAGTAAGAATAGCACAATGATTCCAAGAGGTTGTATCAATATTGAGGTTTAACTAGCAAGACTGTAAAATGGTGAAACAACCCAGAGTGAATAGTTCCTGACAAATGCTGTGTAAAAATGTTTACAAATCCCTTGAGACAAATTTTACAGATTGGATATAAAATTTTTGTTTCATACCTTTATTTTCTCTCCCACATTCTCTATCTATAATACCATAACATAAGACTTTTCTAGAAGTATTTTGATGACAGGAGATAAGGCTATCTGTAGAAATTAAAAAAACAGTATATCTTTCAAACTTGAGGAATCTGCATTCATTTTTGCATAAGCAAACTAAAAAGGTCTTGATAAAAAAAATCAGAATAAATCTCATAAGAATCTGAAGGGAAAAAATCCAGATGGACATAAACAACATAATAATATTCCAATAGTAACAAAAAAAGATATTTTTAATATTTTCTGCAATTCATGACTATCTTTTCCTAGTAGAAAACATCTTCATTATCATTTATTATTTTGAATATAATCAGGAATGCTGCAGTTTCAGAAGCGCCTACACATGTCTGGGAGTACTGTGGATTTGCATCATTTCAATTTTGCTCCACAAAGAGGAAAAATCCCCATCATTTATTTAAAGTCTTCAGCATCTGCTTATTGAGTCAGAATTTACTATAATAACTGCCTTCAGATAAACTTGCTATTTCATGCATATCTTAAAGAAAATATATGAATGAGACTCCTGTCGCTTTAGAGAGAGATTGATTTTGTTTCATTTCTTAAGTTAAATTTTTATCTGGATCAAAATATCCTGATACTTCTAACAGAAGCAGTGAGCAGCTCAAATTTATTTTTTCATAGTTTAGATATAACAAAGTATGTTTAGTTCATAAGAATATTTCCATGTTTATATAGCCTGTCTGTACATTCTTGAAAGAAAGGAAATAAAATCAATAATTCTACTGAAAGGTTAAGGAAAAATACCTTTTTTCTACCACAGTTTAACTTAAACAGTGGAAATGTTAACTTTAGAGTTTTTAATGCAGGGCAGAATTGCAAGCTAACAAAATATCCAAAACTCTGATTTTCCCCATTACAAACATTTTGTACAAAATTGTTTGTTTGTTTTGCTGTTGTTCGTTGGGGTTTTGATTTTTTTTGTTGTTGTTTTTTTTTCCTCTCAATATCCAATGCCATGTTTGCAAGCATGAAGGGTACCCTCAGGGCACACAGCAGAGCAGGGAATATGCTCAACGTAAGTATTCTGAATACCTGCACTCTCTTTCCAAGCATGAAATTAAGTCAAATTTCATGTTCACTTTGACTAACCCTGACAATGGATATTACCCCTTATCACATGTATTGAGAACAGGGTTATTTATCCCCCTCGGTCAGGAAGACACAGTTGGTCATGACTTACATATTTGCTCTTTTTGCTCCATATTTTTAAGCTAGCCCTTCACGTGGAATCATTATCCATTCTTTAAAACCCATGTTGCTAACAACAAACAGAGATTAAGTTTGGATCAAATGGCAAAAATCCAGGGGGTTTCAGCAGAAAGATCTGACCCTGTCTTTGTTAACATAAACCAGCAACAGTCTAGTAACGTGACACGGCGAGATGTATTTCATAAATCAAGAGCAAAATGCCTTCAAATTCCTGCTGCATGTTAAACTCCTAGTGCCTGAATGCAAGGTGAAATCCTGATCATATTGAAGTTAGTAACAATACTCCTATTGACTTCAAGGATCCAAGCTGTCACACCCTGAAGCCACAGGGTTATTGAAACATTGGTTTTGGCATACAGAGAAAACCAGTAGCAATTTCATATATTCAGCTTTTCTTTTACAGTAATTCTGGGCATAGTTATGTACATATTTTCTCAGTTGCAAGTATAGTCTCCTGCTTCCCTTAACTATTGACTGTTATGTGATGGATGCATTGTTTCAAGTAATATACATAGAATTTCACACCTATTTATTGACAGTGTGCTAAATTAGGTTCCTTTTAAGCAATGCTCCAGCTAAAAAGACCAATCGTTAACAGACTGAACTCCAGACATCTCAATACCACAGGCTGCTATCATTTTGAAAGTAAGTGTAGAGATTTATCAGCTGATCACTAATCCTTGAAACCCCAACTGCAATATTGGCAGATCATTTTAAGAAGTATTTCCAAGCTTGCATGACTATTGTTGCATTTACTTAAGGAATCATTCATCACATGAATGGCTAGTTAGGAAAATGAACCAATTAACAGAGAAGTTAAATGGAGAAATAAATCAAGCTCAGCACTACTGAAATGTTGTCATGCTTCCCCATCCAAAGCTGCGTTTTCAAAGCCTTTTACACATGCATGATGTGTACTAGTTCATCCATTTTCTGTTACACTATACTAAATAACAATTTCATTTATTATCGTAGAACACATGTGTAACACTACAAAATGCAGTTCTTCAAGTTTGAGCCCCATTTTTCCTCCTGCTTTCTACTTGAAACTCTTGGGTTTGCCCTTTAAGTTCAAGAACTGTTCTTGTGCATGCTTTTGGACTATTTTATTAATATATTGCTGATCTGTACCTTTGGGACTTATAGATCTTTTGATCTGTGTTTAATTTCTATTAATGTTTGCTCCAACTCTTCTGTAATATCTAATCACAGTGGATATATACATATTTTAAACTCCCTCAGTATTTTGACCAGTAGTGTTCTACAGAACATTTGAAATCACTTTCACTTTTTAAGCTAAAACTAGCACTGCAATTACTTACATTTCCTGTTCTGTTAATAAATGAGAGTATCTTGTTGAAAATAAAGAGAAAACAGATGGACATTTTGCTAAAGTGTGAAGCTCAATGATTTTGGTGATAACATATTTTCAACCTCTAATACTCTGATTACTTAATATAGAAATAACTTATTTTTTTTTTCTTTTCCACACATAAAAAATGACTGACAAGCTCACTCGGTAGACTTATGGCAGAACCCAGAACTGAAACTTTTTCTCTCAAGTTTCAGTCCAAACATCTGAACTGGAAATCCACACAAGGATATAGTGTTCCTATTGAGCACTGCTACAGAAAAATCCCCCCTCCTAGCACCCTAATTCTGTAAAAGCACAAACCATGAATTTATCTTCCTAGACCTGAGCAGTTTGTCTGTGATTTACCTCATGATGCATGAAACATATTAATGGTGTTTTAACTGACATGATGTGGGAGTTAGAATAACACTACTCAGTATTTGGATCACTAATGGTTTCTAAATTGCAAAACTGTTGTAGGTTGCATGGGTAGCTGCACCATAATGTTCATGGCCCCTTTTATGCCACTTTAGCTTTTCAGTATTAATGACTGTTTTAATCTTGCCATTACTTTGTTCAGTTCCTTCTTTTGCAATTTCTTAGTTATTTTGAGCATTTCAGTTACAGTGCTGATATTCATACTAATAGGTTTCTTTTGCAGTTTCATCTGCAGTTTCAATTTGGAGCTGATACAGGAAAAGGCCATAAAATCATAGCACTACTGTTTCTGCAAACTTCTGCTACTGAGGGTAGATATAACTCAGTTTCTAAGCTCTTAAAGATGCATCTCTAAAGCTTCTCACTGTTGTTTTGGGGAAAAGACCATGAATCTAAAGCCACAGTTCTGTCCATAATATACAAACTCTTCTGTTTTCTCCCTCTGTTTCTGCAATCTTATAGTATTTCTTCCTCATAACTGTGACAAAAGAAAACTGCAAAGTTCAAAGGAAATAAAACCAAGATATTGATTACTTTGATTTAATATCTTGTATCTATCTAGTTTGCTTTCTGGATCACTATCTTCTGATATAGATATCATCCTTAGAACATCACAACCTGCTTATTCTTTTTCTCAATTTCTAATTTTTCATGATGTAAATCAAAACATTTAACCCCAAGTCAAGTGAGTTCTTCTTCTATAAAAAGCATAAGAATATCAAAATACACTTACCACCTCAAATATCTGTTTCTTGAATTCAGGAAAAAGATAAGATCACAGATGACACAGTATAACAAATGTAATTTGGCTGATAGAAGCATATTTAAGTGCTTGAAACCAATAAAAGCAGCAAAATCAAGAGACAGTTTACCTTTGATCTTCCACACCAGCAGTATTCAGGACTAGGAGCCAGCGATAAAAACCTCGCAGCTGTCATGCATCTGAACCAGAGCAGAAAAAGGGAACAAACAAAAAGGACTTGTTTACTTAGCAAGGCCCAGAATATCAATAGAAATCAGTGCTTTGTTTCATAATCACAAGTGGACTGAACATCACCCCAATGCCAGCACTAGCTCAAGGTAACTAGTTGTGTCCAGTAGGTAAAATTGAGCACACTGTAGGTATCTATTCTAACTTTGAAGGCCTATGTATCTGTGTGTGGTTCAAAATACAACCAACAATTCCCACAGCAAGCACTAATTTTCAACTTTAGTCATATCTCATTACTGTTATTTTGTTCTGTAATTATGTCAAGTATGCATCTGACAAAGTGAACTTACTGCTCACCCTGAGATGCAAACTCAATAATTTTCACTATTTGCACTTCTCCACAGGGTTCTAAGCCTGCTTTCTGTGCTGCTGTGGTAAAGGTTACAGTATCCTGCAGGCCATCAGTCCTATAAAATAATCAAGGAGATTATATGAGGCAACAATTTATTGTTCTGATCCTTTGAGTCCACCAATAGTCACCTGCAAGGACAGAAAGTTCCCTGCAATTGATTTCAAATCAAACCTACTACAGGTGAAATTAAAAACTTGCTCACTATCCCCATTGATTGCAACATATTCTTGGTGATGTGCTCCCATTAAGTCGTTGAATTCTGATAGCTCCAACTTTGCATTAAAGTTTAACCTTTTCTGTATGTCCTAGAGTGCAAACTGAGACCATTGGATCACTGTTTTAATGCTTAATTATTACCTTTGCGTAACAACAAGAGATGCCATGGAAAAAGTCAACCCAAAAGAGCTATACAATGCTAATATTGGCTAAACAAGGGACTTTTAGTAGGAGCAAGTCACTCCACAATAAGCCACTCCAGGCTCCTGGAGTGCCAGAGTGCATACCGGAGATATTGTTTTGCTGGTACAAACTACAAGTTTAAGGATGTGTTTACAAAGATACTCCAAACTTCAGATATTCCTTAACTAGCTTTCACATACAAAATAGGCTGCCTAAATGACTGGGAGGGGGTTGTTTAGAGGACTGCTTAGATGCAACCTAACAGGGTACCAATTGACCATGACAAAGCCTGAACACAAACCTTCAATGGCAATCTGGCAGATTTTTCAAAAGTGTATGAATTAAATATCAAAGCATGAAGAGCTCATCTGTGTCTGTGTCAGCAACAGACTGTGATGATAGCAGCAAACTATTGTTATGGGGAAAGGAACTGCCTTTCTGTGTTGTCCAGAGCTCTCATCCACAAGATAATGTAGGCCTTGCTATTTCAGAAGTCTTGGACAAGAGGACCAAGATACTTTTTCCTATCTACTGAAGCAAACTCACATTAGTAGCACTAAAAAAAATACATTAATGTTAATCTTGCTGACTTAGGCTAAAGAAGTTTACTCTGCTTCTAACGTCTTGACATGGCTGAAGTCAGTCTAACAAAGAATTACACTCTCTGTGGCAGCTGCATCTTCCCTACACCATTTTTTAAAATACTATTCTAATCATAGGTGTAGAAATTTGCATCCTGTCCAGAAGGGTTGAAACCGGTAAACAAGTATATGGTTCCCAAAAGGCTTTCTAGACAGGAATTTCTCAGTATCTGTACTCTGTTAATTCTTTAATAACTATTTACACATACATTTTTCCTTCTCCCAGGTGCCATTACAGGAAAATGCAGGAAACTTCAGAGAGATATTACAGCACATTTACTTTATCCAATTGAATTCAAGCCTCCTTTAGAAATCCTTAATAGAAATCAATCCATTTTGCTGACACCTGACTGCTATGAACAACATAACCTGTTATTGCAGCTGTCATTTAACTATCCTCCTACTTAAAATGCTGCTTGTCAAATGCTACAAAATGCAGAACTTCTTACAGAGATGACACAGCTTTCATGAAGGCTTCCCCTTTAATTAAATGCAAAGCTCTCACCCACCTCTGTAATGCACTTCCCTCTCCTATCAGCTCAGCAGCAGCTTGCTGAATGTAAAATTCTCGCAATAGTAGTTTTGCTTGAAAATTATTTTCATGTAAAACATTAGTTCTGTTGTAAATGTTGAAACTCCAGTTCCAGGGCCCAAAGATCATTTTGGGTCTATTATATGCTTCCAGAATATTTCTCTCTCCATCTCTCCTAAGCCGATTCAGTGCCCACTAGAGGTGCCAGACTGACCAAGACTTACCCCAGGAGGTTCAGAAGAGGTAATGGCATTCCAAATTCCTATCTGTAGGTGCCAAACCATGTCCATTATAACTTGATGAAAACTAAGAAGTTGCTAGGGGTGGTTTATGTAGCATGAACACAGGACAATTAGTCTTCCTTTAGCAATGGCTACAATGGGTCAGCTGTACTGACAGCTGGAGTAAACAACCCATTTTCAGCACACAGGCCATACCACATAACTGTCTGTCATTTTAGAATGAGGCAAGTAACCCAGGAACAAAAGTCTTTGTATTCTGCTACAGGCTCTTTGAACTACCCTGGTCCTTTGCAGCAACCTTTGGGCCAGCTTTCCTGAATCACACAGCTTGGAAAATGTGGTCAGCTGGGTCACTGTTGTGATGTGAGTCAGCCTTGACCAGCCTTTGGGTGTGTAGAACATCAGCAGGCACTGCTCTGCTCAAGGGATTCACAGTTTATCTGTGAGGCATTCCCTGCTAAACATGCACAAGTGGTTGCAAACTGCTATTACTGCAGTGAAAAATCTGCATAGAGCACATTGTTGTCACAGCGTGTGCTATTGAGGCTTTGTTTGGAAATCATAGTGAATAAAACAAGCTTGTCTCAATGCAGATTACTTCATTATGTTTTACACTAAAGCCTTCATGTTAAACCTCAGGTAGTTCATCCACTATTGTTGACAAAGGGTAGGAAGGAGAGGAGACAATCACATAGAAATACTGCAACAGAACCAGATGGTCCCATTCTCCCAGGCCTTGGCATTGTGCCTCTTTCTATAACTTTGGTATTTCTGTCTTCCCCCACCCCTTTTGTCCCATCTGCACCCTCCTCCTCTGCCCCTTTGTCACGTTATTTTTCAGTTTGGCTTCACCAGAGAGAGATGCTTATGTTGTCACGTTCCTTCCGGCGAACTGAATGCACTAGACAATGTAGCTGGATTTGACAAAGGAAAAACCCAACCAAGCAACAATCAAAAAAACCCATATAAAACTATGCTCCATGGCTTTACCCACCAACCAGCACTGGCTTCAGTGGGCAGATGCCTCTCTGCATCACTTGATGATCTGGTAGTCAGACCGACAGCAATACTCCCCCCCCCCAATTTTGTTAACTTCTTTCTTAGTTTCAGTTTGGAAAGTAAAGCAATGAAAGCATGCTGGTTTTAGCTGCATGACAAATAGTATGTTTCAGAAATTCACTAAATTAATTTCCATCATTCAAAAAGCATTGTATTTAATGGGAATTTATAAAGGAGTTGTTCATATATTTAAATGTATAGTTTATATCTAATTTCTGTGAAGTGCTGTCTTCATATGTTATTGTGTACCAAGGATAGGCCTTCTTTGAATTCTCTATTCCTTACACTTGCATTAATGTTTTGTTTTTAATATTCCCGCTGCTTTTACTGCTTTCAGGGAGCAATAGGGAAGCCCTCTTGTAGTTCATTTACCACCTGAAGACACTAAATAAAAGTTGCAGGGCCTCATTCATTAAATCTCTCCATAAGATTAGAAACATTAGGCAGACAGTCAAGGTTGTGGGTCTCTTAAATATTTTCATCAGTGTAATTAGAGCATTTATCCAAACAAACATAAGCAGATTGTTTTAAGTGGGGTTGGAAATACTGACCTCCTATCCTGGTCCAAAGGACGTTGCTATACTGTTTTCATTTTCAATACTCGTTATTCTACCAGGCTTTCTGGTAAGTTATCTGTTGTGTGTTTTTTTCTTTCGTTTTCTACCTTTAACTATCTAATATATTTTTGAACCTGTCCTACACTGGGGCTCATGAGTTTATGGTCAGTATTTGTTGAGTCCAATTTGAGTTTAAAATATGATCTTAAAGCAGTTGTCACTGTAATTATTTTTATGCAAGTCCAGTAGAACTGCTTAGGGGCTTAAACATGTACTGGATAAATGCTCAGCAACTGATGCTTTTCAGAACAAGGACCAGTGGTTTTTTTTTTTGTTTGTTTCTATGCAGCCCTTGCATATATTGCGCCTCTCATAAATACATAAATCAATAAGAAAAGAAAAAACTTCACCTTTTCACTTTCTGGAATGGAAGAGTAATTAAGTGGTCCTTCCACTTAATTAGAAAATGGTCTCCCATACGCTTTTGGAAACTAAACAAGCAAACATTATTTATATCCATTTTTCCTACCAGTAATAAAAATTTTCTAAACTATTTTAATAAATTAATGTTTATTTGGCTTTCCCAAATGTGAGCAAAAAAAAGAAATTATCTTCATGAGTATAGGCCCATCAAAATCCAACTCAGTAATACCAGCAATTTCATACTAATATGAATTTGTTTAAAAGGTGACCCAGACAATGAAGCAAGTATAATGAAATTGGAAACAGCTAATTCAATAAAGTCAAAAGTAATAATTAGAGGAAATTTTAGTGCAACACTTATCTGCAGAAAGGATCACTTCATAATAATAATATGCTTATGTAAGAAAATATACAATGCAAAATGTCTGACTGAAAAAATAATATAAAAAGGAATTTTATTTTAGCAGATTACAAAACAAGTTGGGGAAATAAAGAAACAAGACTGCTATCATTACTCTGACACTACTGGTTTCAGTGGAACAAAGAAAGCCTATTGAATTTGATAAAAATATATGCTTTTATCTTGTAAGGGGTTAGGTACAATTAAGTTTCACTCAACTTGATCTTTAAAAAGAATGCTTGTTTAAATTCATAATATGTTTTCCAGAAGACAGCTGTAGCTGCATGGGCATTCAGTGGAGAGCATCAGTCATTCCCACTGTGCATGAAAAGAGGGAGAACTCAGCTAAGGCATAAGACTACGTTTCACCTGCTCACAGTCAACCTCCCAACTTGCTCCATACAATCCAGACTAGTTTAATATTAAATTAGTCTCTTGATCCTCTGGTCTAGTGCCCTCACTGAGCTGAGATCAGTATGAATAAAATATCCAGTGGAGCTCCACAGCAAAGGTCAGGAAATTTTGATCAACCTTCGACTGATTCAAGACGTGGGGACAAACTCCCAGTTGACCTTCACAGATCTCATGCCTTTCCCATCCAAAAGTAAGGTGTGTGGCCCAAACTTTTCTTTGTATAAACAATTTTGAGATACTCTGAAATACAAACGAAATTAAAACTATCGAAATAAATTGCTGCCTTGCATGAAGAGTTCTCCCAGAGGGAAAAATACAAGAGAGAGCATGAACAAACCAAGACTTTTTACACTGCTTATTGAGCAACAGCCCCACTAATGAAATTTACCCAGTTTTGAAACAACCAACAGTTCCATCTGAAAAAATAAGCAACAATCTCATATACTAAATACATGCACACACAGAGGAGAAATATTCCACTAACACTAACTCCATTTCTTTCAGGTGAGCTCCATGTTCAGAGCCCTTTGCATGTGCTTCAGAAACATTTGGCTTTCCCACCTGCAAACACTGTCCAGGAGGCTTTAATGCGCTTCTGCAAAGCAGTCAGATAGTGTAGCAGTAACCCCACCGCGTGTTATGAGAAGCCTATACTCTAACGCGTCAATTATTCTCCTTCAGTGTTTGGCCTTGAACCACAAGCCACTCAGGTCACCTGTGAACTTAGTATGCCTCTGGATCTGTAGCAAATTTCATCCCCAAGCCTGCTGTAAGTAAGTTTTATTTTTGATTTACTAAACCACTCCCCAACAGTGCTTATTGGCATGGCTGTATCTTCTTGTCATCAGCCTGCACAGGCTTCGATTCAGATTCCTGCTCTCCACACTTTATAGTCTGCTCCATTTCTAGTCACCCTCCGCCTTTATAACAGGAAAAGTAGGAGAAAAGGGAGAAAAAGTAGCAAATGGTGAAAAAAATTCCCATTTAAAAGTAAGTGGCTGAACTACTTGTTAAGAGAGATATTACATATTTGTCCTGTTCGAAGTTTGAAGCTTTCACAAAGTTATAGTACCAGAGGATGAATACAATGCACTATTCTAATCAAGGATTAGAATAAATCAAGGTATGTAAACACTGATATAAACTATATAGAGGCTACAAAGAAGCATTTTCCTGTTTAAAAAAAGAAGGAAACTGAGCTGGATTTTACCTTGTGGATCATAGGTAACCATCTAGAGTCTGACAGCCAGCACCAACAGCAATGCAAGAAGATGAAGATACTGCAGCTTGATTTTCAGTTTCCACACTGAGCTGAAACACTGGCAGTTAGAAGCAAAATCATTGATTGACTTGTCAGCTGACCCAATTTGATCTGGAAGTCCCAGGGAAAGAAAAACATTGGAAGCCCACAATATCATTTTTCCAGAGTCACTTCTTCTGACTACAACTACACTTTAATTTGTCAGTCAGAGACTCTTAGTCCCACATAGATCTTGTTTCCCGGGAGAGAAGTCTTAAATAGCAGCCAACAGCACCAACCAGATTGAGAGGGGAGTTCAATTAAAGACAAAACCGTTTTGTTGCACTGGGGATCTGCCCTAGAAAAACCTTCTGGAACATAGATTTCCAGTTTCCTAGATGCATGTCTAGGCTTTTTTTTTTTTGTTATTTCTTACCCTCTCTTTTTATTATAAGCATGGATTAATAAAATACAATTCTTTTCTGATAATTTGATTATACTGATTTTTACTAATTTTTTATTATTGGCTAATAACTTGGATTAAGTACTATTTTTCAACTTTTATGGGATTTAAAATATTCATTTATTGATGATTTTCTGGCAATGGTTTTATTTACATAAGGTTGTTTCTGCTATTTGAATGAGAAACTTTTAGAAGAAAACAAAGTTAAAGAATAGCTCATCTTACTGCCATGTTTTGTAGACCAAACTCAGCTGACGAATACTGTTGGACTAGAGTAATCTAGTCCTGCATCAACTCTCTGGAGACCTCACTTGGAGCATTGTGCACAGTTCTGGTGTCCTCAACATAAGAAGGACAGGGAACTGTTGGAACAAGTCCAAAGGAGGGCCACAAGGGTGATCAGGGGCTGGAGAACCTCCCATATGAAAAGCTGAGAAAGTTGGGGCTGTTCAACCTGGAGAAGAGAACGCTTCATGGAGACCTCATTGCAGCCTTCCAGTATCTAAAGGGGGCCTACAAGGATACTGGAGAGGTACTGTTCATGGGGGACTGTAGTGAGAGGACAAGGGGTAATGGGTTCAAACTAGAACAGGGGATATTTAGGCTAGATATAAGAGAGAAGTTCTTTACATCAAGGGTGGTGAGGCACTGAAACAGGCTGACCAAGGAGTTTGTGAATGCTCCATCCCTTGCAGTGCTCAAGGCCGGTTAGACGGAGTCTTGGGTAGCAAGGTTTAGTGTGAGGTGTCTCTGCCCATGGCAGGGTGATTAGAACAAGATGATCTTAAGGTCCTTTTCAACCCTAACTATTCTAAGATTCTATCAAGATATGTTTCATCCATAGATCTCCAACCTACACAATTCACTCTCAGAAATTCCCAGAAGGAGAAATTGGAGAAAATTAGAAATTTCTTATCATATGATGCAACTCAAAAATAATTCTTTGTAGGCATATAATTTCCAAACACAGATAACATTCCCAATAAACTGTACCAGCTACTATGAAGAAAAATTAACTCTATCCAAGATGAAATCAGGACAAACCTCTAAGTTTTTTTTGGGTTTTTTTTGTTTGCTTGGTTTTGTTTGGTTTTTTTCTTGGTTTTTTTTTTGGTTTTTTTTTTTTTTTTGTTTGTTTGGGGTTTTTTTAGTTGGGTTTTGTTGGCTTGGTTTTTTTTTTTTTTTTTTTTTTGATGGAAACGATGTATATGCTCATATTTGAGAAACAGATCTTTGGAACTAGAATCCACATTAATAAAAACACAGTTTTTCACTTCCAGTCAGCTGTGCAGCAGTTACTGATGGAAAGAAGACCATAAATCACTTCCAGCACTTCCAGGCACAATTACTTGGAGCAGTGATAGCCTGTTTCTAAAAGCTAAACTTGAATCATCATAAAACCAAGTATAATTAAGCCTCCATTTTCTTCACACATTCAAGCACAATTTTCTCATTTACCTGTAATTAATTTTGGTGCTAATTTCTCAAACAGATTTACAACAAACACATCTTACCCATCCCTAGAAATAGAAAATAGTTTTTGAAACAAAATAAAATGAAAAGCCAACTATTTCTTTTGCTGTGCACCACAGCAGATCATACACTGAGGAAACATGCTGTCTCAGTGGCTTTTCAGTAGTAGAAATAATATTACATGGTTTTGTTAATGCCACTATTTAGATGAAGATGAGACAAGCATATGTAAGGAGTGATTTACTTCAAAGACACTGATTTAGAATCTGATCTTGAAAAAAAAAAAAAAAAAAGTATATTTAATACCAGCTGAATAACTTCTTTATATCACTGAGCTACAAGTATTCAAAGAAAAGTTAAGCAATGAAATGTTAAAACTTTGAACCAAGTACGAAGTTCCTAGCACAAAGCAAGTTAAAGATATAGTAAGAATTGAGATACTGTTCAGTTTGAATTGTTAAAATGAAACATTTGATATCCTGAATAATATAGAGAAAAAGGTGTAATGATGATTAACCGCATGCAAAGAGTTGTGGTCAACATCTCAGTGTCCAGGTAGAGACCAGTAATGAGTGGTGCTCCTCAGGGATCAGTGTTAGGACCGGTCTTATTCAACATCTTTGTCAGTGGCATGGACAGTGGGATTGAGCGCGCCCTCAGCAAATTTGCCGATGACACCAAGCTGTGTGGTTTGGTTAATAATGTGGAGGTAAGGAATGCAATCCAGAGGGACCTTGACATGCTTGTGAGGCGGGCTGGTGCCAACCTGATGAAGTTTAACCATGCCAAATGCAAGGTCCTGCACCTGGGTCGGAGCAATCTATTAGGTCAATGTCTTCACCATTTAAAACAGCATTTTTATAACTAAATAAGTTCTACTATTTTTATCATACTAATAATATCAAATTATTCTTGAAAACATTAAACTTACTTCAAAGTATTGGATGAGGTGTTCTGCTATGTTTTTAAACTAAACGTAGTGGGTGTATCATATCCTTTATGGTTAAGACTTAACAGCTTTTCAATGAGAGTAGCAGTGAGCAACACAATAAGTAGCAAAGATAACTTCAAATGATGGGACCTAATGTAATATAAGGCAAGAACTGGATGCTTTAACAGATCACTCCAGTGAATATAATGGGGTTTCCCGAAAGCCTCCTACAGCAAAACAGGTCTGAACTCCCATCTAAATAGGTCTGATTCTTTATAATGTATGTTTATTCCTACTTCTTCTAACAACAAAAAGCATGAGAACATGCTAGAATGAGTCCTTGCTAGAATGACCTAAAATGAAACCAGCACTTATTTCCCAAGTTTCTCTCTGACTGAATTCCCTCCCTTCCTTCAGGCTTCACACCATGTGAGAAAGGAGATAGCAGCATAGAAACATATTTAAAAGCTGTAGCTGTCTCTAAAGCGACCTGCTAGGTTTAAAACAAATGCAACAGAAATGTAAATATTCCCAGTTTTGAAGTGGAACAGCACTTCCCAGCAATGCTGAGAGTTTCTGTTGCTGCCCATTTTTCTCATCTGTTGTAGTCCTAGGGAAACAGACAAATAAAACACAAAAGCAAGAGATTAAGTTGCAATCCCTCCATTTAGATCCACACTCACTCGCTTGGTTATTGCCACCTTCCCCATGTAGAAGATACGTAGCTTTCATTGTGCCACTAGGAAAGCAGAAACGTGGTTATGCATCAACACACTGATACTTGTTTCCAGAAATCCAAGTTCCCCTCTGCTAGGTTTACATAAGATGATAATTAATAAAAAAAGCTGCAAGTTATTGTTCTTTGATGCATGCTGGTTGACATGGTATGATAATGCTCTGTAATGAATCAAGCATAACAGAAAATATTTTCAGACCAACTACTAATTGAAAAATGATATATTTTTACTTTTAAATCATTTTATATATATAAAATCATAAAATGTGTCCTTTTAAATGTGTCTTTTAATATAAAACAATAAAGGATATTATTTCGGTTATACAGATTTATTACAGATGCAGGCTGACCCTGCTCAGGTGAGGGAACAGTGCTGAAAAATGAGACATCACCAAGAAGAGAGAACTTAATTAATGGGTATGCCTGGAAGTCAAGCTGGAATAGTTAAGAAAATAATCCTTATGCAAGGTTTCCTGTACAGTCTTCAACTCACTAAATTTAGATGCAGATATCTACTCCTCTGGCCTTTATTCTCTGAAAATCCACATGCATGGGCCCTGAAATTCAGTTGTAGCTCAATGAACCCTGTGAGCTGCATTAGCATCAGGATCAGCATCTTTCCTCCAGCTGACTGCATAAGAAGATGCTGAGAGAAGCACTGTCCCTCCTGGCAATAGTTCATTTTGGAGTGCATTTAATTTTTCTAGGAAGACACCAATTGCTGCTGCTGTAAAAAACAGCAATCTGTCTTAATATCTAAAAGTTGCCATCAAAAGTAAAAGCTTGATTTCTGAATCTTCCCCAAAACTGTTTCAGCTATCTAAAAATGCAATGCAACTTACATAGGTGATGTTATCCTTTATTCCAACTTCATTGACCATGTAAATTGTTTAAAAATCCTACTATAAGGAGATAAAGAAATTACAGAGGGGACTGTATGGCATAAAATCTGAAGACCAAATCTCTATTTATCAATACTTAAGCAGGTGATTTTTACTGAGTGGAAGATGAAAATTCCAATAATTACAGGTTCTGATAATCTGCTAGTATTTTATGCTCTACTGTAAATTTTAAGTGGCTAAGGTCGTAATTTATGCATCCTGACTTTAATCAAAAGTGCTAGATGTAGCAATGTACAGATTTTCATATATATATATACACACACACATATTTATAAAATAATATATTTTTTTGACCCAAAGAGTTTAAATAAATGCCACACTCCATCTGGTAAGGAATACTTTGCTATTTTTACCTTTAAAAAAGTCATGGGAAAAATGCAAAACATTCAGTATTAAGAACAGCATTGACAATTTAGAACTAACAAAAAGTGCTTAGTACCATCACAAAACAGTGCAAAAAAAAAGAACTCTAGGACTACTCTCTGGAAACAAGAAAAAGTTTCTTAATCTCTACAGGCTGAGGATCATTTGATAAAAAACAGTGTGAGTCAATATCTACCATTTTGAATGATCTTTACCATCCAACAGTGAGACTCAATTCTGACTTCAAGTGCCATCTAAAATTTATGCTAGCAACTTTGTGTCTTTAAGCTGTAGAACAAACATGCCCTAAAATAAGTCCTGAGAGACATCCAATCAGGGAAGAATAATCTTTCTTTCAGCAAGATCTGGCTGCAATGGGTTTGGAGGATGGGGTGTTTCTTGTCATTGCTGCCCCTGCCTCTCTTCTCTTGTAATTCCTGTTGAATGACAAACCTGCTCTCATGTGCTTAACTTGTAAATTGGCAGATTCGAGGGAGGACATTCCCTCTCTTCAGCCCTGCCTGTCATTTTCCCATGGCACTAAACCTTTACATTCTTCCACACTGAGGCTGATAAACATCATACAAAAAAATAAACAATTAACTTCAGTATGCCCTGAGCATAAGTCCAGGAGCAGCTTGCTTGTTTCCTGGTCGAGAAAGCCCAGAGCTCCCTTTTATGCCTTTGGTAGAAATTTCTCTCACAGGATATGAGAGTTACTTTATCCCTTTTCAAAACCAGCTTTGTTTCTCAAATTTTTCCCAGGCACACCCTACCCTCAACTTTTCCAGCCCTTTCAAAGCATACTTTCAGGTATATGGTGAACTATATGGATCCTGGGGGAGTCTCCAACTCTTTGGTTTGCACTGACAGAGCCCTTCTGCGGTATATTTAGAATACACAGAAGATCAGCATCTCTATTAGGTGAAAACCAAAGAACCCAAACACATAAACCACACACACACACACACAAAAAAAAGAAAACAACCAAACCAACTTCAACACAACAGGACAATAAAAAATTGAAGAAAAAGCTGCTCAGTCATTTATTTCCAATAGCAAACTGAGACATATTCTTGTACTGACAATGGATATAGTGCTGTTTCTCTGAAGAGAAATCCGAAGCAGAACCCTCACTTAGGTACCATACATCATCAAGGGAAACCTTTCACACTTCATTGAACGTAAAAGAGTCTAGACAGATTATTTCAGGAGATTTGCCTAAAATGAGGCAGAAAGAGTACCACCCTCAGGGAATTTGTAGAAACTACTAAGATGCTGTCCCCACAAAGAAAAGAAGACACATTGAAGTCACACACTCTAACAACTGGGTTGGGTTTTTTCCCATTTACAGAGTAAAAATCAGAGGGATAAAACACTTAAGAACTGTTTAACAGAAATTTTCCATCTTAGAAGTTGACATAAAAGGTTACTATCAACTACTTGCTAGAAAGAAATTAGATAAACAATGGCAAAAATAACATGCTTGTATCTGACAGAATTTTATCCTGCTTTAAAATATATCTGTAATGAGAATTATCATTATTACCATAATTATTGGATAAAAAAGTGTTGATAATGTAAGTAATAGTATTCTCCCTGAGAGAAATAAGAAAAAAAAATGTCTCTTCCTTATATCTAGGGAACTCCATATGGTAAATGCAGCATTTTACTCTCAAAGAGCAGAATATATTTCCCTCTTGCTCTTATTTTCACTTCTTCTTCACTTTGTTTTCCTAGAACATTTGATGTGAGAGTTCAGGCAGCTCTTTCGCTGGCCAAAGGAAGTACGTAATACTCTAAACAACATTCTTCATTTATGGAAAAGGGGTAAAAAAACCCCATAACAACAACCAAGAAGTGGTTCTAAAACTAATTTCTATCCAAGAAACAGAATGGCCCTGAGCACTTTCTTTATCTTCAAGTGCCCTTAATTACAAAGGGTAGCAGAACTGCAAGCTTCCTAAGTTATGGTAAATTGCTGTTCAACCATATAGTCACCTAAAGTAGCCATCAACACTTTTTAACTGAGACAAATTAATATCACTAATAAAAATTGAGAAATACTCATCCACCCTTATTTTTAATTTTATATTTTTCCATTCCCCAATCCTTACTCACGAAGAAAACAAAACGTCTGGAAGATCTTCCAATGCCAACTTGAGTTATAATGTGCTGTAATTCAGTCCCCAGAAAAAAATCAATCCCTTCTCCTTTACAATGTTGAGATTTTAAATGTGTTCTTTATATAGATTCCTTTTTTATTTTTGGAGATCTGCTTTCCAAATCTGTTCTTTCCAATTATAAGGAAATTTTTAATAATTTACAAGGCTCACAGAAGAGTGGGTTCAAGAACAAAAGCAGTATTATAAAATCCAAAATAAAATGACAAAAGCTGTCTCTTACAAAGGTGTATGTGTGTATATATGTGTAACAGCATTGTTTTGCTGTATGAAATGTTACATATGACTAATAATTCCAGTTTGTGATGGAAAAAAATCAGTTATGATATCAATAACTGGCAGTACAGAGAATACAGTGTCCCTAATTCCAAGAGTTCAGTAGCTCCTTTATTAGACATTGATTTCAAGCTACCAGTTTACAGATTTATCACTCTAGGGCATCCTATCCAAATTCCAGCCTTCATTAACTACCCTGTGAAGTGCAAAATGAAATAAAGCAAGCTCAAATTGTACTACAATGTTGCTGCAGTTGTTGCTATGCACAGGAGGTCACACACCTGAAATACTTTTATTTCTGCATGAACATATTATGTATTTTCTTAGAAGGTTGCTAGGAGTTGCTTAAACAGAAAATCAAAGCCTACTGTATTTTTTTTTAATTAATCACATGTTACTTATCTGAGAAATTTTCATTATCTAAGGCAATTAGAACAAGCAGCCTTAGTAGGGTAAGTACCTGCTTTGCTAATGTATTAGAAACAAGATTCGTTTTAATTGATAACAGTCACTAATACATCATCATCACCCAGAAGTAAGAGGCATCACCCTCTGTGGAAAGAAGCACCTCCCTTTGAGCTCATTGTTTATCTTTTGATAAATGGCTCTTCTGTCCTTCTCTATATATCACCCAAGAAAGAGGAGACCACTACCTGTAATAGCATTCGATTCTCCTGTCGCTATTATGGCTTGCACCTCCTTTGTCTCACATCTCTTCGCTCTTTCACCACCCTCATGCTTGGGATAGAATTTATCAAATGAAGTTGGAAATTACCAGTGTCTCAATTTTGTTTTTCATCTGATTCGTGAAGTGCTTTTCATAATGTGAAACACAGCTCATGAGCTGTGAACTGTGAACTGCTGGAGAGCCAGCAGAAGAATAGTAGTGCATCCGTTTCCATATAAATGGCCTCATTACCACGCAGACTCAGGATAACTTATAAGAAGGGATCCTCATCTGAAAACAGGGGTCCTGCTGGCAATATACACAATTATCTATCTCTTTATACACAATGAAATACAATTTCAAAACTATTTGAGAAGTACTACTTTTAAGTCACTAAGGTGCACCTCGCTTTGACCCACAACAAAAGCACTGATTAGGCGTGGAGCTTTGAAAAACAAGCAGTAGTATTTTAATACTAGCAGGCAGTATTTTCACCCCTTTATAAAGCAGGTAAAGAGTAAAAGAAGACAGACGTATAAGGCAGTTTTAAGAAGGTGTGAATATCATAGAGCTCCCCACATTTAACCTGCACAGAGATAAGACATAAACCATACCTAAAATAAAGATTATTTCTATAATTACATTTAAAATCAGCATATTCACAAGAAAAAGCCTGCTAGTCATCTTCTCAATTTACAGAGGTTTGCCTGCCTGTTAAAGTTGTCTGGTTTTGGGTTTCATCATCTGTTATTGAGAAAGGTTTTATCCAGAGATTACCACAGATTAATTAAGTTTCTTTTAGGTAAAAAGAAAAGTTATTGCCTATTCTTCAAAAGTTACTCATTTACAACCTCTATCTTACAAAAGAACTTGGCAAATACCAAAGAAATGGCTTTGTGTGAGATTCTGTTGCAATTTTCCCCTCCTATCCCAGTCAAACAACAAAACTGCTCACAGTATTTTGCCGATACTAGTTATTTCTTGCACTTTAATTTCACAGGTGTAATGTTTTCCTATGATAGCTATAACAAAATAACATCACCACCACCAAAAAAGAAAAAAAAAAGTAAAAATCTTCTTTTTGAAAGAAAAACAAAGATATATACAACTCAGTCTGTGCAGGGAATGAAGAAGGTCCTTGTCAAAGTTTTATTCAGTGAATAGAGAAAAATCTTAATTTCAGGAGAAAGCAGAATTATGGACTGTGAAGAAACATTTCTTACTTTTTAGCCTACTTCGTTGAATATGACCATTTATAATTGGAAATGCTGTGAGGACACACTATAGCAAAGCTGCTTCTGCTCAGCTACTTCACTTTGTGTGCACAATACTTACTTTTGAATTTAATTGTAGTTTGAATGGTAATTTAAGGAGATGGAGAAAATGTAAGTGTTACATGGGATGAGCAAAACATTCAGAGACCATGTAGAAGAAAAGCAGCACTAGCACAGAAAGGAAGAACACAGATCCCATGCCCTTGTCCTTTTCCTGTGTCTAAACGAGTGCAGTAGGACTGAAGTGCAATTGGCACTCACTGACTGGCATATACAAATTATTCCAGGTTATTTTGTTGGTTTCTTTATAGAATGATAAATATTCTTCATTAACAACTAGTGTATCATCAATACACCCTCCTTGGATGTACTGTTAACCACTCAGGGACCCTTAACCCTGCCACATCCTTTGGGCTATCACTGTTTGAAGCCTCAGTGCTGCAGGGGGACAACCCCATTTCATAGGGCTGAAACCTAGTTACAAGCACCATTCCGAAACACTGACTTAATACCAGCCTTTTTCCCTGTAAACTTCAGTTTCTCATATTAACAACTTTACTGCCTGTTAAAAACAGCCATCTCCAATCCTGGTGTTGAGCAAATTAACAGAATTATATCTTGAGTTACGAATAACGTGTTGCATCTGCTAATGGACGAAATTCATTATGGATGTCCCTACTCAGTATAAGTTCATTAAATTGAATGTGAAAAGTACATACAGTTTAATTTCAACATATGGAAGCAGGGTTTTTTTCCTATGGCTCTGCTATTGCATATACTTACATTCTAAATTCTAATTTCCATTTTATTTTTTCATTACTGTTAGCTTCTCAAATATCACTTTCTGTTTCTGGAACTTTTACAGCAAAGTTTTTTTAGTTATAAATGTGCATGTAGGTATACACAAACCACCCTAAAAAATGGTTCCTTAATTATCAGGGAAACTCTACCAAAACAAATCTCATGGCTTGCATTAGCAGTAACTTGTTACCAAATGCCAGAATTTGGGAAATTGACTATTTCAGGGAGATACCAAAGAAAATTTTAATTTGAAACTCAGTTCTCAGCATTACTTAAAAGCAGCAAACTATAGATGAAGCTTGTTAGTAAGACCAATTTTCTAAATATAACAAACTGAAGATACTATGTAATGGGATAAAGGAAGCAGCAAGGCATTTTGAAATCTGTTTTTTTCTGAAAATAGTTACCTCTAATAAGATGGTTGCACATAAAAGTGGCTCTAAGGCTGTTTCCACATAAGTTAGACACAGAGAGGAATAATAGAAAAAAAGAATTATTAAAAACATAAATCCCTCAAAAATCAACACAGTAACAATCTAGTTCCAACATTAGCCACAAAATTGCTCTGATGTGTACGGTACTTCACATTTCCACCCCACAATGAATGCGTAACCTTACCAGGACAGCTAACCAAATAACCCAACCCAGAGCAGTAATCACTTTCAGGCAGTGGCTGTAGCAAGTAGCAACTACAAATTCTGATCTCAGGCTCATGTCCCAGTGTCACGGGTTCAGCACTAGCAGCCATTTTTCTCCTTGGTAGCTGGTGCAGCACTGTGTTTTCGACTTTCGGCCTGGGAACAGCATTGATAAACACCAGTGTTTTCAGTTACTGCTTGATAATGTTTTGGTCTGACCAAGGACTTTCTGAGTCTCATGCTCTGCCAGG